>JAWRVZ010000008.1:650000-892500 GCA_037043235.1 Rhodeus uyekii
TACATGCAATGTATTTAATAATGTACATTATTATCAGCAGTGAGAGATGTCTACAGAACTTCTTGAACTTGCTCTAGAGACTCATGGGCAGAATGAGTAAAGTGCTACGGGCTGTGGGGATGTACCTATCTTATGGGTGTTAATGGCTAGAGCTTGGCTTTACTGCAAATGTTGAAACTCTTGCAGGAGAACCTGAGAGCGTTGTACACCTGGCTCTCTCTCCTGTCTCTGAAGTGTGTCAGCTTTTAAGCAGTGTCCCTTAAACAGGATTATGGAGAGATTTTGTATATCTGTCTTTATAGGAAGGGAGTACCATGCAAAGAAGACATCATCATAATTCGAGCTCCGTGGCATCAGAAAAAAATGAAATCTCCTGGCCTCACGTAGTAGAGGCTTTATTTTTATTCAAAATGAGAGGAGGGGGATGTGTGGGTGTGAGGTAAACATAAACAAATCTGAGGATTTCTGCTGACGAACATAAAGTTTTTATGATGTTGGCGGAGAGATGGTACTTTCAATGTCCTGGAAAATACATTTTTCAACAAAAACATTTGCTAGTTTGTAGACCATGTATTACATCATAAATTAAATCAATGTGCAAGTGAAATAATGTGCTATTTAAATTTGTCGGAAAAAGCAGGAAATTAAGCATTGCAGCTTGATCTCATTAGGTATTTTCAGTCTTTTCAGACCACAACCCAAGTTTTGGAAATGATTATGTGCCAAAATAACAAACAAAACAGAAAATAGCTGTTACCATCTCCCAACAAAGTAAAAATAGAATAAAATCCATTTCACTTCCCTAACTCCATTTGAAACCAGGGGAAAATATATATTTTTTTAAATAATAGGCACCCATTTCCTACAAAATAGTGGCATTAATCTATTTACAGACTACCTTTTTAATAGACACAAACAGGAAAAACAGTAACAAAAGAAAAGAAGAAGAGGGAAAAGCAATATGAACAATAAATCTGAGTACCAGGCTACTCATTTCTGATCAGCAGTTCTGTACAGCAGTTTGGAAGGACACTGACACAAAAGCATCCTCCAGCTCAACACACAGCTGCTTGTCTCCGGTCTTGTGCAAATGCACGTTTTTAAATGATGTAGTGCCAACAGAGCAGCCAAGGTGATTAGAAGCCAGAACCTGGAGCAATGGAGAGAGAAAAACTCAAGAGTGAAAAGAAAACATGTCCACAAATATCACTTTAATACTACATATGTCAGAGAATGTAACAGTGGAACACAATTAAATTAATTGGAAACTAAATGTTTAATAATTTAGCCTTAACTAAGTTTAATAAATAATGTAACAAGCAGCAAATGTCATTTTTACACTGACAGCATCTAAAACTTAAAAGCATTTTTGTATGCATAGATTTTGTGAATATGAATTAAACTTTTGCAATATATTATATCATAAACATTTTGGTATGGGTACTGTGATGGAATTTTATAAATGTTTTCATTCTTATATTATATTATATTTTGTTTTTTGATTATTGATTATTGTGTGACATTAATTGCATTTTTATTCTGTAGAACTAGTAAGTAAATATTGTACTATTATGTAGCTACATTTTGCCTCTCATTGTTGCATCTCAGGGCTTGCCAAAAGCATAAATGTAAATGAAAAAGACTCTCTTAAACGTGAATATTTTGTTTTCGCTGCCATACTCCTCTAGGTCTTGTTACATGTCCTGTCTCCCAGGTTACGCCCTAATAATTGCTGCTGTTGACTGCAATTCTGTCTCTTGATAATTATTTTGCTTTGTTGACTTGCTGTTCCTGAAGGGGTTAGGTTAGAGGTGACATCACGTCACTTGCTGTTAAGCCTGTTATGTTTCTCAGGTTGGGTGAGAGGGCAAAAAGTGGCAAACCTGTAAAGTCAGGCTGGTGTAATTAAAAGCATTGCTTCGTGGATGTGCACTGCTCGGAACAGAAGCGTTTAAAATTGAATTCAACACCTGGATATTTATTAGAAGTAATTCATGCTACTAAACAAAATCATTTTGGTTGATAATACATTAATGAATTGGGTAACATTTTATTTCGATAGTTCACTTTAGACATTCTACTAACTATAAGTAAATTCGCAATTAGTGTACATGTCTGACTGTTATGGCTAGTAGAAAAAGGTATGGTATTGACAAAATTATATATAACCTTGCAAATAACATTTATATAAAACAAATAATGCAATTACATGGGTTTTGAAGTATACCTGCAAAGTAAACTTTCACCGTGGAATTTCATATTTTCAAGAGCCAGTTAGCACAGTTTTAACTGAAATAGAAAAACTAAAACATAGCTTTGTATCTTGCATATAACAATAGAATAAAATGTATAAAGCAATTTAAAAGGTCAAAAAAAAAAAAAAAAAAACGTTAACCCACCATACTCCTGCGGGCTTTCAGCTTTATTATGAGTCTGTCTCATTGTGTGAGAAGGTGAGTGGTTGTTTTTCGCTAATATTTTCCCAGAATGCGTTGAAAATCTACAGTAACATACTGTGCATAGCTTATACAGTATTGTTTCTGTTAAGAATACAGTAATACTGTGAAGAAAAAAAACAATCTACTGTAACATACTGTATTCAGATTCTACAGTTAGGAATTGTTGAGAATACAGTAATGTTACTGTGAAAACAAAAGACACCATTTACAGTGTTGATTCAATGAGATCCTGGAAACGTTCCTCAGAGATTTTGGTCCAAATTGATATAATGGCATCACACAGTTGCTGCAGATTTGTCAGCTGCAAATTCATCATGTGAATCTCCCATTCCACAACATCCCAAAAGTGCTCTATTGGGTTGAGATCCGGTGACTGTGGAGGATTTGAGTATAGTGAACTCATTGTCGTGTTCACAAAACCAGTTTGAGGTGATTTGAGCTTTGTGACATGCCGCATTATCCTGCTGGAAGTAGCCATCAGACGATTGAAACGTTGTGATCATAAAGGGATGGAGATGATCAGCAAAAAAACTCAGGTAGGCTGTGACATTTAAACGATGCTGAATTGGTACTAAGGGACACAGACTTCCAAGAAAGTATCCCACTCACCATTACACCACCAGCAGCCTGAACCGTTGATGCAAGGGAGCGGTTTCTGAAATACTCAGACCTGCCCGTCTGGCGTTAAACAACTATCCTGCATTCAAAGTCACTTAAATGACCTTTCTTCCCCTTTCTTATCATCAGTTTGACCTTCAGATCATCTTGACCATGTCTACATGATGCTGACGTGTGATTGGCTGATTAGATGTTGCATTAACAACCAGTTCAACAGGTGTAACTAATAAAGTAGGCAATGAATGTACAGTGGAATACGATGATGTCGACGGCCTTTGGGGTTGCAAAAAAGCATCGAGATAAACAAACAGCCAATATAGCGATTTATTTGAAGCCATCGGCATGCTATAAAAATGTACATACACTGAATATGTTTGCAGAGATTTACCAGTTTAAAATAAAAAAACACCTTTGATTCTCCATACAAACCTTTAATTATATTCTCCAACATTGCAAACACAATTTCGCTCACAGTGTGAACAGTCCCAACATATTCGTGAGGTCATCACGCTGTACTAGATTCTGCCTGTTCTAATTCCTGTGCTTTCTCAACAAATTTGGCTTTGTCCCGTCTTTTAACAACCAATCAATCCGCAGCGGCGCTGAGCAAAGCGCACGTCAGAACAAAGTACGAGGCTTAGATAAACACACACACACACTTACACTTACTGCTCAGCGCGTAATAACAATATGTGCTTTCACTTCAGAGAGTGCTGAGCGCCGCTGTGAGCTGACAGAGCGACGTGCAATGTAAACTTAGCACATGCGCAGTGAACTAGGTACGCTCATGAGACACGTGATAACCATGTGAAGTAGCGAATTTGTCCCTCTTTTGTGCTCGAGATATTAGTGTTCGGCGACATTAAGGAATCGACATTACCGAAAAGACAAATAAGACAAGTTTGGCGATTCTACTTCAAAAACGTCGACATAATAGAATTGGCGAGTTAACCGTGATTCGAGATAAGTGAACTCCATTGTACTACCAGTCAAAAGTTTGGACACACCTGAATTAATGTTTCTATAAGAATCACAGCTAAATGTTTTTTTTTTTTTAAGTTCTGAAAAAGGTCTCACATTTACATGTTAACTAGTTGGTTAAGTTAGTAATAAGTGAACAAAACATTATATTAATCCATTTTTTAAATGACTGGAAATAAATATAAAAACAGGGTGCCCTTTCTTTGCAGAAAAACCATCAAATCCAGTATTTTTGACTCCCTTTATGCATTCATGTTTTTTTTATAGGTCATGCATTTTAAGGTAGAAGACTAATGTTTCTTCTTCTACTGTAAAGCTGGTAATGGTTCTGATACAAATTACAAGTTACCAAATAATCACTGTGTATGTCTGTGTGTAAAGCTCAATGGTGTCCTGCTGCTGATTGAGATTGTGCAATTAGCTTCCTACATAGCGTGGGTGGTTAAATCCAGCCATAGCACCCCCTTCGTCTGCATCACTCTGATTTTGTGAGTGCTTTTATCAGCTTTATTGCCTGAGTACTATTTCCTCGGCCTATCAGCTTGAGCCATATGGGCTTTGTCTTTGTAGCTCACTCTCTGTCATTTTTACTGTAGGTGTTTTTCCAGACAGCTAAGTGGGTCTGTAGTGAAAACAATTATATGAAGATGCGCTTCCTCTCTCACTCAGCAAGCTGTTTTTGGTGCTCTTCCAATAGTCGGCTGAGATATTTGGCTCTCTACCCTTCAGACTAGTTGACCTCAGAATCCCACTCTCATTGTCTGTGAAAGGTTACTTTGACTTCCTCGCTTTCTCTGTTGTGTCGTTACAGGGAGTTAATGTTCCTTTTGGAGCCCAATCGACTGAATTGTCTGACTGATATGTACTCCAATGTACAATCGCAAACATAATAACTTGTTCCATGTCAACTGGTTGCACCAAACAGGAGGTCTGCAAAGTCTAAATGGTACACCGTAGTGTAATAGCTGTGATGGCTGAGGCGTTCGTGTTAATATTTGTGTCTAATAGCACTACAGAGATGTACGGAATGGCAATTTAGAAAAAAAGAAGATTGCCAATATGTGTGGAAATGCAGAATAGAGTTCTCTTTTTAAAGTGGTGCGAAAACCAATGTGCTCAGTGAAATAACATGTTTCTTAAGTGACAGTTTTCCGTCGACTTCGCTGCACAAAGCCCCTCTGAGCCACATAATTTTTGACACTATGATGAACTGATGAGTGTGGAAATCAGAGAGATACTTGAGACGGATATTAGAGTCCCGGCACAGATGTGAAGATGCTCCTGTAGAACATGGGCGGAATCCTGAGTGAAAATGTGGCTGAGAAACACTATGTATCGTTGGTTCTCCAGCACTAATCCTGATTTCAAATTTATATTTAATTTTTATAATTATATAATTCACGCAAGTATGTACATTTAATTTCATTGTGTGTTACTAATATAATATAATAATAATAATATGTTTATTTTATATAGCGACTTTCAAGAACTTCAAGAGTGCAAGAGTACAAATTACTACAGATAGACAACAAGAAGTCATAAAACATTAATAACATTAATACAATAAGTAGTCATAAAGTAAAAACATAGGAAGTGTGAAAATGATGCTTATAAAACTTATAATGCTCATATCATACTTTTAATGTAATGCATCTTTCTTTTTCATTGAACCCATCTATGTTGTTGACACTACATTTTGCAGTTGTAAACCAACTCAAATAGTATATTAACATTATATGATTTAATAACATATAGTATATGCTACAGTTAGGATCTGTGAAATATGCATGTGCATATGCATTATTTTTCTAAATCAATTCTGGACGTGGTACTTCTATGTAATGATTTACATTTACAGACCATAGTATGAATCAATCTGGAAGCGAAAAGCCAGCGAGAGGACAGGACAGCCTCCACACAAACTCTGTTCATCTCTGTCAAGGACAATTCATTTAAACGGATGAGCTCAGACAAGTCGGCTGGCTGTTTCCACTCGTCGGGGGTTTGCGGCGGAGCTTTTGATTGGCTGATTGTATTATTGTATGCAAATCCGGTCGGGTTGCAGCCAGTAGGTGAAAGGCTCGCGCTGGTGTGGCGCACGAGACCCGAAGCGCGAGGAGAAGCCGCTTTCTACGGAGCTGTCCACTCACGGAGGTGCTGAAACGAGGATTTCCACGTCAACCGACAGTTGGGAGGAATGCACAAACTCCGAGGACGCGCATAACCAAAACGGGGTTGGATTTACTTCGCTGTTAACACCGTTGCTCCAGAAGTAATACTCTTATATTTAAAAACTCAATCGGAAATACCTTTCTGGATGACTTGTAGTTGGATTCACAGGTATGTTTTCCTCTTTCTATGATGAACCACATAGCTTGTTGAGGTTTAAAATCAAGCCTCAGGTCCGTGGAGACAGCACGGATGAATTTTAGCGTGATTTTAACACATTCACTATGTTATATGTGCTTGCCTTTGGTTTGGTGTGCAGTTTTTTTTTTTTCAGGGGGATTAAATGGAGAGGCACTGTGGAAAGCACTTCGCTGTCGAGTGTGAATAATTTAGCATATTGTGCAGTGACATTCAGCGTAGCGGGCACAACTGACTGAATAGCAGTAGCCGCGCTTGATGGAGGGTGATGAAGTTAGACCAGCTTTTTCCATCAGCCGTTATCGGGGACAAGTTCACTCGTCGGTCGATCCGATGTCATGCTCCCCCAAACGGTGCTGCTATAGTCCTCGAGTGAGCAAAGTAAATGTTAAGCGGTCGTTCGGGACCTTTGGCAAAGCTCGTGGCCGTTTAATTTAGCCGCAGGGTACTTAGCAAGTTGTTTTTCTTAGCACGCAAATCCTTGAGTGACACCGTGCTTGCGCGCCCGGGGTTTATACTCTTGTTTTCCTTTTACAGATTCAATCTGGCGTGTGTGCGATTGTGTGTGTGTGTGTGTGTGTGTGTGTATGGCGATCGCTGGTAATTGACGTGGCTGGCTGGAGACGGGCGACAAATTGGTGTCTGTAGTGCAATTATACGGAGCTGCTCATATAGGACGTGCTCTTGCCTTCAAAAACAGATCGAAGGGGCGCATCGCAACAGAGCGCATGGACTCTCCAGACGCGTTTTAAGTAGTTTAACTGTTGTAGCTTGACATCGGGATGAGACACAGCGAACAAAGAGGTCTGTTTAACGTAGCATGTGTGAATTCGACTGTTAGAAAACAGCGAAGACTTGTTACAAGAACGCATCCTGTGTGAATGGCTGAAACGAGTCCAGACTCGAATTGTGTTACATATAACCATAACCTACTTTATTTCTACTCTGGGTCCAGTCATAAATGATCATAAATCAGTGTATGATCATTTTTACAGTTATGTCTAATGTATGTCACCTTCTAAACAACATCTAGATTGTTGTGGTATGCACTTACAAACAAGAAATTACAATGAACTTTATATAGATTATATGATAATCTTGTACAGATTGTGTGATGTGACACTCATAGATCAAATAATTTGGTTGCAATAAATTAAATAACCATTAAAGACACTTTAATGTGATGTCTGTGAGAATGGGTGAAACATTACATTTTATTTATCACTCTGTTCACAAGGTCATTTGTTGTAAAGATTTTTTTTTTTTTTAATGGCCTGTTTCCTAATCGAAACTGGCTATCGATCAATAGTACATGTCTTCTTCACACTTTCTGTATGCTAGGTTGTAGGTGCTATTTTCAGCTTTTTTATTTTATTTAACTTGTTCCAGCAACATTAGACAACAACATTTCAAGAGACAGAATTGTAGTTGATACTTTATTTTAGATTGGAAGCTTAATTGTCAACATTTATTCTGTGCCATATTCTCAAGCTCTCATGTTTTGTTATTGTCTTTTGTTTAGGCTTTGCAAAAAATATTTAGATTTTTTTCCTTGAATTCGCTGTCAAGCATTGACACAACATCTTCTCTTGTAAGCTTTTTTTTGGAGTCAGTGCTGTTTGGGAGTTTGACTCCAGGTTATTTGCAAAGCAAAAGGTGTAACTGTTAAACTTGACTTGGTGAATAAAAAGAAAATTTAGATAAATGTAGTGGAAGAAAACACAAAAACCGAGTAAAGACGCAGAAAGTTAGGTGGGAATGCATGGTACCACATTTTCAGCATATGACTGATGAGGCTCATAGTTAATGACAATTCAATGAGGATCAGCTACTCTATGAGTGACTCTAATGCACACCAAATTCTCCATCAAACGACGAGTATAGGTGCAATCACCTTTTCTATAGCGTTTAGTAGCGAAGGAGGCATTAAAGACAAAGGCTCTACAGAGAACTCAGTTTTGAAAGCGAGATGAACAGCAAACATTTTCTCCCACACAGAAACATGTAAACATGCATACTTGCACATGGACACGAAAGTGAAGCCTCAGACCTGACAAACACACATTGAAAAGCACTGAATAGTCCAGTAAAGATGCCCCAAATATGGCCCTCAAAACAAAAAAATCTGTAAGAAACTATGAAACCTAGACAGAGAGATTTAGAAGAAAAAAAACATTTATTGGAAATATATCAATTTACATAGACAGAAGGGAAAATGTACTGTAAGTACATCCGCAGCACTCAATACCACATTATCCGTCCTCATTCTGTAGCAAAAACCCTCTCACAACTCTCCACTTTTAGAGTTTATGTTTCAGGAGCAGGTAGAAGAACTGCTGTAATGCTGTGTTGTGCACTGATATGAGAAACACTGATCACACTGGAAATAAATGTATGCACCATTACGCATGAGAGTGGTTTTGCATGCGAAATGGGAGGGCTTCCGATACATCCTCTGTAACAGGAAACTACTTAAAGGGACAGTTTACTCAGAAATTAAAACTTCTTTGTTCACCCATGTTGTTCCAACATGTGGAACAGAAAGTGAAGTTGTTTGTCCATAAAAAGAAAGTCAAAGAAGATCCAAAAAGCTTTGGACCTTAAAATATCTTATTTTGTGTTCCTCTGAAGAAAATAGATCACCATGAGGGTGAGTAATTGATGGCAGAATTTTTATTTTTAGGTGAACTATCCCTTTAACAGGCATGCCAGTAATGGATCAGCATATGAGGCATTAATCATTTTTCACAGCCATGTTTTTCATTTTCATCATCACTATCCTCTATATCATTAGTACCATTGTCAGTCACAGCTGCACCTTCGTCATCCTCATCACCATCACCATCATTGTCTTCTTGTTTTTCTCATTTTCTGCCTTCATCACAACTTGTGGAATCGTTATTGTGCAAACATAATAGTAGTCGGAGATTTGCAGTTGTTTACTGCGCTGAAAGGCACTGCACTCACACGACACAAAAAAATGAAGAGGGGCAATACAAACACTCTAATTGCTTTCAATAATTAATCTCCTCAAATTACTGCCTTGCCTTTGCAGCCTCGACGTGAATAGCATCACCCCGAGATACGCATTCAAATAAAACCCCAGCATTATTTTCACACAATGCCACTGAGATGGATGTGCCGAGCAAACTTTATTCTCATGTCTGTGGATTCGCCTGTCTATAGATATGTTCATCACAGACCTGAGTGAGTCCTACTGTTGCACTAATGAATCCTGACACTGCCCACAGATTGGACAGGTCAGTGCAATCCTCCGTGACCAGCAAATAACACAGTTCACTGGTCAGCGGACATAGAGCTATCTCATAGACTCGGCTCACAAAAGGCCTTTCTGACTTGCTCTATGCATCCATCTAGCAGTGTGAACTTTGGGGTTAGGGCAACTTTGTTATAGTTATAGAAGTTTAAATCGATAGTTCACCCAAAAACAAAAACTCTGTGAGTAATCACTCACCCTCATATTGTTCATGCTGTTCACTTTATATGATGAATAGATTAATTTAGGCTTTTATTCACATATAAATATTGATCAGCGAACATCAACAGAAGCTCAACCAAACCTGCGTGATGGGTGAGAACAAACGTCATTGACTCTTGAGGAAGCTAACACAAAAGAATGAACCTCGTTGGTACACGCACTTCAAGCGAACATGCTTGATCTTCAGTTTTCAGTTGAATAAAAGCCTAAAAGTGAATCTGTTCATCATATAAAGAGATTGTGTCTCTTCAGAAAATTTAGCTCAACTTCTCAATTCATGTGGATTAGTTTTTTGATCTCTTTATGAACTTCTTGAAGCATCAAAGTGTCAGTTGCATAGCTGTCAGTTGAGAGACAGAAAGCTCTCGGGTGTCATCAAAAAGATCTTGATTTTCCTTTCAAAGATGAGTGAAAGTCTTATGGGTTTGCGACGTCATGAGGGCAATCATCTCCATTATGTAACCTTTAATATTAGTAGACCTCAAACCTAGAATGAATTAAGGGGTCATATTGAGTGGGTTTATTTATTTATTTTTAAAAACTTCACTTAATTCATCTTGTATCTATTTTCTATCTCAAATTTATTGATTATGGCAAATCTGTATGACTGACTTGATTTGTATTTGACAGGGAAGATATGTGTTTGACAGAGTGTATTCATTACATACTGGATATGACATTGTGCTTGGAACGATGTTTAATCAATTCTTGATTTAAGAATAAAGCCAAGCTTGGAAACCATATAATATGGTTTATTTTGATCCCCTTTATGCATTTTTGTTATGTCTGTTGTTATTAGATTATTACCCTTTTTCATTGTCAGAAATATAATTGCATTTATGCGTGGTGTATATAAACTCACATAGGGCTACAACCCAAATCTAATCAACTTGTATCTATTGAATATGGTAAATCAGTATGGCTGACTTGATTTGTGGGAGATAGGGAAGATTTGTGTTTGACAGGGCATATTCGCAACATACTGGATCTGGCTATGGGCTTGGAAGAATTAATTAGACTGTACAATCGCTGTTTTGAAGTTGAATAGATTAAAGAACAAAGCCAAGCTTGGAAAAGTGATTTGAACTCGCATAGGGAAATTGTCAGGATATTTTCAGCTTGTTCTCAGGCTTGTTCCCAGATTGGTGGGCTGTCTGTCTGATCCTGCTGATGCAGTGGGTGTGTTAGTGTGTGTGTGCGTGTGTTTATGTGTGTTTGCGGCCACATTGCTCTAGGTGTGAGCTCTGGAGCATGTCAGCACACAGACAAAAGATGAGGCTTTGCGAAGGGGGACTGCTTTTTAAACTCTGGCTAATGAGGATATACACTCTTAGATTTCCTTTGTGTATAGTTTGTGTATTTCTCTCTCTCTGTGTGTGTGTGTGTGTGTGTGATCTGGCATATGTGGTTGATGACATGGGTATTGCAAAGTTTTATGAAGAGATGGCTTAAGTAAACATAATAAAGAGGGTTTTTTTCTGTGATGGGTAGGATTAGGAAGATAGAATATACAGTTTGTACAGAATTAAAAAAAACATTATACCTATGGAGAGTTTATGTAAACGACATACTGTATGCCAGAGTGTGTGTGTGTGTGTGTGTGTGTTGTGAGGTATGCAGAGGCTCAGTTTGACAGTGAGCTATCATCCTGAATGTCACATTTTAATGGCTGCAGGTGCCAATTTCACATGGTAGCATCTGTCCCAAAACACAGGTACGGCTCTAGAAAGACGTTTATCTGTTGCATAACGTAACAGAAGCTGCGTCCTGTTTGTCTACTATAATCTCACCTCTGCTGGCTGCTAAGGTTGTGTGCGCGCACCACATTTAATGAATCCAGATTTCCTGGGGAGAAATGCTAAGCAGCCCAGCCATGTCATAACAAACTAAACTAGAAGCTCAGGATGCTTCTTTGCTGATCATAATTTTGTAATGGCACTGACTCAGACTATTAATAAAATAAAATATTTTAAATTACACTCTTTTGTTGTGTCTAAAAATATGAAGGATAAAATTAGTGTTAATGGAATAGTTTATCCCAAATAATTCAATCATCATTTATTCACACTCATGTCAAATATGAACTCGAGTGAGTTTCTATCCTCTGTAGTGCATAAATAAATAATGATTCTTTTTGAGTCAGATCTTTTAAGTGAACCATTTCTTTTGGTTGGGAAAAACCTTGACTGATTTGGTTCTCATAAACTCCGGTTGTTTGATAACAGCTCACATCATCAAAAAAACAACAGTTTTAAATTCTTTTGGGTACACTTACGATAGAATATAGCACAAGTTGTGTGAACTACTTTTATAGTACTTTTGCATCCTTTATGAAATTTGAATGACTCATTAATTGTAATTGCATGGGAATAATATGGATCCTGCTTCAAACTGTCTAATTTTGTGTTCTTCAATAGAAAATCAGATTGGGACATGACATGAGGTTTCTTTTGCGGGGTGTGCTATCACTTTAAGATCTCATCTTTCCCGTAAGGCTACACCCTTTAACTGAATTCATTCTAATGTAGGTTGAGATGGACGTTTTGGGGTTTGGTCTCAGTTAAAGGAATACAGCTCTTGAGGGGGAGTGCAAGCAAGAGAGCTCCCTCAGGCATGACTACTTTACGACTGTTTGGTCCTGTTGTTACGCCTCTCATTTTATTAGATTTCAAAGAGAAAGACCACACATGCTCAAAAACGAGAGCAGAACCATTTAGAGAAATCCTTATGCTCTGCCCAGGGGACTGCCTTACAATCTATGCTGATTAGCATATTACCCAGCATGCTCCGAGAACTCGTGTTATTTTGTGGGTGGAGGAGACTGGGATGTGAGTCATTCAAGGTGGGAGAACCCCAATGGGAGATATTCCAGAATGTTCATAAGCATGTTTGCACATTAATCTGGTTTTAGTCCAGCTGAACATTGGCTCGAAAAAGGACCAAATGGTTTTATCAAGAGAAATAGAGATGAGAGCCCTTGTACTTAATCTCCCTTCAGCAATGTAGCGCAGTAGTGATAACACAGTCAAGTCTTCTACTAAGGTTGGTGGCTCAATCTCCTCAATTCTGAATTTGATTTGAAACTTGTTTATCCTCCTGGATATGTACGTCTGTGCTGGATTTCGCGAAGGATTACCTCTAAAGAGTGATTTAGCTCTGAGCTCAATTTCCACGTAAAACTGGAAGGCTTTAAGCATTTGTGTCTCCGCTTCGTGTTAGACCCTTCTGAGCTGAGCAAGAAAGTAAACATGAAAAGTAACATCAAATGAAAGTTCAAGCTGAGACCTGAAAATGTTGAACCTGTTATTTATTTAATATCTACAATGTTGTGCATGTTTTTTTTTTAATGCATTTATATAATTACACACAGTTGTTTAATAACTACAGGGCCCCTAAAGGGATATGGTGGAGAGAAAAAAATTATATGGGAGAAAAAGTTGTTTATCATGTTATTTTGTCCCTTCGCAAATGTTTGCTTCCTCCGAGAAACTTTACATTTGCTGGCAAAATGTTTGTGTTCCCCTAAGAAACATGTCGTTATTTCTAAAGGACTTTTTTGAGGGAATGCAAAACATTTGGCACCATAGAAAACAGTGTCTTTCATTGGAAATCAATGCTAAATGGATAAATAAATTTAAATAAAATGAAATAAAAAATTATTTCCTAGTAATACCCTTATTATAAGGACGTCTAGTTCATGACTGAACGAATTAATCAATTATTATTACTAAGCAATGTTGATGATGTGCAGCACTTACTCTGGAATAAGATATTGTTTGAATTTGTTATTTAAAAAAAACAACGTATGAGTACAGAAATACAGTTACACGTTCTCAACATTTGGCATTTCTTTATCAGTGACATTTCTTTAATGCACAAAAGACTTACTAGGAGATATGCAATGTTCAAAGCATGTAGCAATTCACACTTCGTGTGATTTACAGCGCTGCATTGGGAGAGATATCTGTATAAAAAGATAACACGTCTCTGAAAATGATGAGGAACAATACAAAATAAGGCCAATGAACAGAGCAGTGTTTACACAAGTCCTGATCTCTTTTCTCATCTGTGATTGTGTTCCTGCCAACGTGATTTTATCGTTGTTTTTCAGAAGAACTTTGGGTGTAATGAGTTAGGGATATTTACATACCCTGGGATGGATAAAGCTTACTCTGCTCCTGTTAATCTGGTTAAAGAAGCAGCACGTGGTTGACCTGCCCGGCTAAACCCTGGTCATGTGATGTTTATCTGGTCACATGATGACCTCTACGTTTTTATAACTCTGTGTTTTTGCAGGATTTGGATATGATAAAAAATATTTAACTTGTTGATAAAGAAATAATCTAAAGTAAACTCAAATATATGCCCAATGCCATTTTAATACGGACACAGAAACAAAGTACACAGATGGAATATTAAATATGGAGAATGACAGACCTTCATTAAGGAATTAAACAATGCTTAAGTGTTTTGTGCACACAGATTTTCCTTTATATATTTATATATACATGTATGTATGTATGTATGTATGTGTATATATATATATATATATATATATATATATATATATATATATATATATATATATACATACAGATATTAGATGTATATAACACTGTATACAATAAACTGTAAGCCATATAAAAATAGAAGTGTAAGCTTAGCATAGAAAGCTAAATATACACATAATTTTTTACACATTACTATTTATTCTGCTCAAAATACACCAAAATGTGTATTAAGAAATGCTCTTTTTTTTTTGGTTCCTTGATATGTAGCTTTTTATATATTTTCCGATATTCAACAAATAAAGTGGAGCATGTGGGGTCGTCCAGGATTCTTTGTGGCGGGAATAGTGTTTGTAACAAAAGTTCCCTTTCGAAATGCTCGGGGAACGCTTTAGCGTGATTGTCTCATAAAGCACAATTGATTAGATTGCTTGAATGCACGTCGAGAGATGATGACGTCATGATCCAGAAGGTGCGTGGGAAACATGGCAGTTTAGTGTCTTCAGCGAGCACTGTAAAACGGTCAAAGTTAAATGTTGCTGGTGTGTTTGTTTAAAAGGTCCCCATCTAGTTTAAAAAGAACAGGGCATCCCACACCATGCTAGAAAAAAACTACTATCCTCCAGCAGGGATACACATAGTCTTTGGTTGTTTGTTTGGGAACTGGGCATGCACAGCTATACTTACAAATACACTCCACTCCCGCCTGGTGGTATTTAAAACAAACGCTGTCCAGGCTCGTGATCCTCAGGTTCAGGTCTCAGTGTTGCCGAGGCACAGCGGCAATTTTCGTCCTGGGGTTCACAAATAGACCTGTTAGAGAGGATAGAGACGGGCCTTGCGAAATTGCAGCGCGAGATTGTTTAGACAAACCTCCTCACCGCCAAAGCTAAAGCGCCACAGCCACTTGCAGCCGCTTATGGATTCGATCCGTAAGATCGAATTCGATTCGACCGGGGGTTGGGGACCACTGCTCTAGCATTTTGATGCAGCAAATAACTCAGGTTATTAACGTAACCCTAGTTCCCTGAAGAGGGAATGAGACGCTGCCTTGTTCTGCCACACCTCCTACGTGCCTGCCGGGCGTATTACTTAAGACACATGTCTAGCTGCCACATCCGGTGCAAGCCATTATCCTCCTTAGTCATGACGTCAACATCCGTCGATGTGCATTCATGCGTTTGTACTTCACACAAGACAACCACCCTAGTGTTTCAACGCAGCGTCTCGTTCCCTCTTCAGGGAACTAGGGTTACATACGTAACCTGAGAAGTTTCTATGAGCTGTGTATGTAAACCTCACTCCCCTGGCCACAAGAGGCACTTTAGCGCATGACACTAGCGACTGCGTCCTTGTGTTGAATGTTGAATCCCGCTTTATGCTGTACAAATAGAACTGGAGATGTTCCTGGGTTTTTGACCTGGGGCTTACCTATATCATGAAGTCAGTTTAGTTGCATAGCTAGGTATGTTTCAGTTTACGTCGGGCTCAGAATACAATTTTTAAATCTTAATCAATTGTGAAATCTGGTTGCATTACCCACATGAAGGGAATCTTCACAGGTTTTCATCTTTCAGATCTCAAAGCTGCACACACTACAAGATTTTCTTAAGATTATTTTAAGATTATCATGCCAGATTTATGTGATCTCATTGGGAAGCAGATGTAAGCAGACACTTTTACTTTCATTTCCATTCTGTCTTAATAGAAAGCGTTTTACTTGTAAATTCACTTGAGACTGAACATAAATAATGAAATGTATTTATTTTCTGTTTTCAATCTGTATAAAGATTCTTGCTTGCTCTTGTTGTGTATGAATAGAAACAGCCCGATTTCCATAGATGGCACTACCGTTCCAGTGTTTGGGTTAGAGCTAGTAAAATTTGTTAATGTGTTTAAAAGAAGTCTCTTTTGCTATTTGATCACAGTAATACACAAAAAAATTGTAATATTATGAAATATCATCACAGTTTAAAATAACTATTTTCTATTGTAACGTGTTTTAAAATCAATTTTTTTTTTATTCCTGTGAATTTTCAGCATCATTACTGCAGTCTTCAGTGTCACATGATCCTTCAGAAATCATTCTAATATACTGATTTGCTGCTCTATGATCTCTTATAATCTTATTGAAAACAGTTGTATAGAAAGTTCAACAGAACATCATTTATTTGATAGAGAAATATTTTGTAACATTGTAAATGCCTTTTGAAAAATGTAAAACTTAATTTAAAAAATAAATAAATAAATAAGTGATGAATGACATCAGATTTATCTTCTTTTCTGGTCATCTAAATACTTGGGCGACCTCAGATAAATGAAACAAATAATAGCAGTTTTGCACTGATGAATGCTCATGATTTTGTGGAATATGGAGAAGTGTGATATAAACATAAAATCCATCAATATTTTTCTAAATCTTTTTCTAAATCACACTCCTGGACACTTCAAATGATAAACCCACTAGAACTTCAATGATTGAGTAAGTAAGAATAAATAAGATTTTTTGCCTGTAAATATAAACAGATATTGGGAATGAGAGTGGGGATTCTGTGCACCAACAGCTTTTTAATCACTTTACTGTTTCTGCTTTACAACTTCAATAAGGAAGTGCTCCATTGCAGCGGGTTTATGAGTATTGCAGATACTCATAAACACATTAGAATCTCCCAGTTCACCTGGAGGCATGAAATAAAAGATCCCTGGTCATTGTTGACTTGCTATAGGGTGCTGCAGTGACAACTTATTTTTGCAGACCAACCCGAAAGCTTGTATCAGACTGGTTCCTTTGACAAAAAAACAAATACAATTTTCCCATAGTCTTTTGAATTTTCAGCAAAAATAAGCTGTGTGATCAATAAAAGTTTATGATACTTATATGTTCTTTCCATTAAGATAATTTTCACAAATAATGAAAACCGCCTTTATGAATTTTCAATAGACATAAAAAGCTAAACTTAGCCTATAAACAAACTACAGCATGGTCACTCGACTTCAATGTCACAACCACCAAGCTTCTGACAACTCCTTCAACCAAAAAGGAGGTTGAATAGTTTGCAAGAGCACTACTATAAACACAATAAGTCCGTGGAAGTGAACTAGTGCGTAGATGACTTTAACTGTTTGGTATGATGACATTTAATGTCCGTGATAACCTGTAGTCCTAATAGCAACTTGTTAACAATTGTCTTTTTAAAGACACGTAAAAGCTTTTAAAGAAACTCAAAAGTGGGGTACTACTGGTTTATTTTATGTTGTAAATTAAAATATGACAATATTTTAATAATAACATTATTTCAGAATTCTAACCGAAATCCCATTCAAAAAAACATATTGACTTTGGGATGATGGAACCGGAAATGATGATGGAAAAGTGTTAACTTGTTTCTGAGTTTTGGCTTACAAAATGCATCATCCCTCCAGCACTGTTATTGATGGCATGTATTACTTGATATCAAAATATAGGGAATATTTCGCATTGTGGCTAGTATTTTCATGGAATATTTAAGATGAAAATTCAGAAAATTCAGTGGAATTTAAGACAAATTCAATTGCTCATGCTCATTTAGTTCCAAATCTCTATGACTCTCTTCTGTGGAACACAAAATAAGTTTTTATAAATGTATTTTTGTCCATAAAGTGAACACCAATAGTTCTGATATATTTGTATAAAAGTATATTACCTCAAAATATGTTTTTGTATTGAATTCCACAGGAGAATCAACTATTTAATTGAATCAACTATTACATGAAATATATTTAAACAATTGTTAGTGGTAGTTAAGTCTTTTCCAGGTTTTCATTTTGTGAGGCGATACTGACTGCAGTTTAATGACATTGAAGCAAAGCTGAAGATAGATATTTAGCATGACCTTTAGGACACTCGTGAGGTTTAACAATACTGCATGCACAATTTTTTCAACACAAGCCTCTTTGTACAGTCCAGCGTAATTAGAGTCTCTTCTGACAGTTTACACGTTGAGAGAAAAGTCACGTTGACACAAATGGCCAACATCTGTCACTGCCCACAGCCCAACGGTTTGACAGACTGCAAAATATTGGCGAGATTTTCACAGGGATTTGTTAGTGGAGGGGTTCCAATCTTTAACAGTCACTGTCACTTCTCTAGACATGGCGTAAACAGTTGCATCTCAAATTCTCAGGATGAGACACAGGAGGAAGCAAGATTGCAGAAAGATCTGGGTTGCGCTCTTATGAATATACAAAGAAATTACACTATTCCACAGTCAAAATTTGCTGAGAACACAAAATAGCAGCCTCCAGGGGTATAGGAACAATTATGAATAATAAATATACAACTGATTCATAAATATTAACCCTTAAATGCATGAATGTTTCAGCATTCATTATTATTAGGGTCTTCAGCGATTCGGATCTATACATCTACATGTTGCAATAATTTCAGTTTCAGTAGGTGTTTTTTACCATCATCATTGTCCTCATTTAAGTTAATTTACACATTCAGCATCTGGCTCATATTCGCTATCTGTAACATATTTTCAAGACTGTCAACATCTTCAAAATCAATATTTGGTTGCTGACAGCTTCCTCACCAGATCCACCCTTGTGACAGTGACACTATAATTGATTGTGTGCAGCACTTGCTCTGCAGTAAATCGCTGAGCCACTTCAAGTTTTGCTGATGATACTTACTATTCTTTTGTTTTCTGCCTGCACTACTATGAGTGAAATGTCACGTCATCGTTGTGTGTCAGAATTGCACTTATTCAGTCATCAAAGATTAAATTATTGTTTTTCAGAAAAAATATACTTGCACTGTTACACACCTCAGGTCATTGGAGAAAACAGGCATACTTTTAAATATGTTTTTCTTTCTCTTCTTATATTGTTTATAATGAATTGATTGAGGAATTTTAAGAAGGTTGATATCTAACTTTAAAAAATTAGTGAGGAGGTGGGTGGTGAATGGTGTCCCAGGTCACTAAAGACCTGAGGTATGCGTTTAAGGGTCAAGTGGGTTGCATAATATTCATCAATAACTGATTTGCTGAAAATCAAGTAAAATGGTGTCATATTGTGATTACATGTTAATTAAATCGATTTCTGAAGTTTTACTTTTGCTTGCTATTAAATTATAATCATAATTATGATGATCATAAATGTGCAGGTTCAACAATAAACATTTAAAAATACACAGATATGAGCAATATTTTAGGGAATTAAAACAGGCAAAGAAAGCGAGACAAAGGCATTTCTTTTCTTTATGCCTTGTTGCTTGATGATATTTTATTCAAATTCACCCCAGCAGGTCAGTTTAGTTTGACGTTGAAAATACCATTTTGGCTGAAAACATATTTGCACAAATGAAACCAACACATAAATGTGTATTTTTCTTCCCCAAAGCAAACAATTGTATGTACAGTAAGTGCTAATAGAATGTTGTGTTTGTTATTGCTGTAGCTGCCAGCCATGAAATCCAGTAACCAGACCTTTGGGACTGCTGAAAAGATTTAATCGAACAATGAAATAGGGTTGTTCTGTATTTATTGAACCTGTGTATGCTATTGCTGCACTGTCCTTTTATATTATCCAAATATTTATACATCTTTTGCAACCCTTGATGTTTTAGCCACAATTCACAGTCCAATTAGTCAGAGATGTTTACCTCGCAGGAGAGGAACAAACAGATGCAAGCACTGCTGCGTTCTTAAATCTACATGACCTGGTGTAGATGTCCATCATGGTAAGGTGATTGGACGCATATAAATTCTAAATAGCCATCAGGACATATGTTGTCATCACCTGCAGAAGGACCTTCTTGTCAAAGGTAACAGTGATGTTGTCGGTCAAGCTGTTGGCCAGACGTTTTAGCTCCTGAGGGAGTGGAGATGTTGTGTAATGCTTTTGTTTTTTTAGCCTTTAGTTTCTCTATATGAATTCTCAGGAACTGACTGTTTCCACATTCCCCTGGTGGAAATATGATTGAAATCTGTGTGGGATGCATAATATATCATGAAGTCGGTTACAACAATTACTCTTTTGTCTTGTTGGCGTCGAGCAATTGTTAGTCTTTTATAGCCAGACTTTAGAGTCTGGTTTACTTTGATTTCTGGCAAAGAAGCTTTACACTCTGTGGCCAGCTACCATTTTATTTTCTTTAATTTTATTCTATTTTTTCTAAAACATTTTTTTGCACTGTTGTTGACTCTCTTTTCATCTTGTCTCTTTGGCAATCTTTCCCATCTTCTATTGCCAGTTTTTGATGACCAATAATTACATACTTTGTACAAGGTGGCATGAATTGTTAATACAAAGATTTTTACAATGCAAATTTAGGCAATGCCAGTGTTACCAAAACAGCATTGCTACTCTCTACTAGTCTATTTGAGCATGGGGGTGTACAGAGAGAAGGAAATAGAGAATGTTTCATGCTTTGAATCACTAAACAATTACTGCTTCTTTGGGCAAGTACAGTTTATATGCAATAGGAGACACTGGTATCGCTCTACCTGCTGGGAGACTGTCACATGATGATCTATTGTGAACATTGTGAGTGATAGACATCCCTCATTTGAAAGTCAATGCCAAGAAACTTGGCATAGATGTGGCGTAGACGATTTATGGCCACCTGATAAAGTTATGATGACTGTCCCTATAGGTGGTTGCACAGCGTTCAATCTTCTTTCTTAATGCTCCCTCTCTTCTTGGCATACAGACAGCCAGAAATATGACAGTCATGCATGGTGAGATTGAAATAAAAGCACAGATGGGTAGCTCAGGTTTGCATTGAGAGCACTTGCTTATTTTTTGCCTGATTTCAAACTGATGTTGGGGATTGATATTTGGACAGCAAAATGAAAAGGATACTTTCTGAATTGGTTAGTTTTGATAATCACTGCCATGTTATTCTGAACTATTGTTTCCATTCCAAACCCCTGAACTCCTGCAGGACAACTGGGGCCTGCAATGAGGAGAGCCTTGGAGTACATCCTACTCATTTGTACTCACAACACAATGCTGCTCTGGTCCCCATTGCTTTGCACTCTCATCTGTATTTACAGTGGTGTGAAAAAGTTTTTGCCCCTTCCTGATTTTCTATTTGTCACACTTAAATGTTTAAAAGATCATCAAACTAATGTAAGTATTAGTCAAAGATGACACGAGTAAACACAAAAAGCAGTATGGGGCAAACTCTTTTTCACACCACTGTATTTGTATTTGTTTTATTTATTCTCTCTCTCTCTCTCTTTATATACCAGAAAAACTCATAGGAAACTTCAAGATTTTTGCAATACTGTTTGCAAAAGTAGCACATTTGTGTTTAGTGAATTAAAAATATTGTCAGATACCTTATTTTGTCAGATAGGGAAAAGGTTTTCAGTCATTCATGCCGGTGAACCCCAAAATTCCAACTGTGAAAAATGGATATTGTAAATGGATATACAATAATACAAATTTCTAATATATTGCATTATTACTTTTTTCAACTTCAGTACTGAACACCTGCACGTTTGGTTGATTCTTTTTTTTATTCAATTTATTTATTTTAATAAATTAAAATAAATAGTTATTTATTAGTTTATTTTGATTATTATTATTTTTGTAAAAATTTGTTTGATTAATCCATTTGTTTTAATTTTTTTAATTTATTTTAATGTCTTTCATATTAATATTTTTTATCCTTTACATAATTTAATAAAATTGTATTTATTTAGTTAGTTCTTTCTAATTCTCTCTAAACTTTTTTTTAAACCACTGATGAAAACATTTCATATCAGGACTAAATCTAAATTTTACCCTAATATGTGTGCCTGGCTTAAAAAGAACTGCGATCTAATGCACTCTCCGTCATCACAGTAATATATTGATCCTTTTTCTTAGCTTTATCTTTATTTCCTCATGGTGCTCATTATTCCTTAATTGATTCAAAGTAGATTTAATCTTGCCATTGAGTGTGGGCTTCTTATTGAAAGCATTAGTTTAAACCCACAGTAGATTGGCATTCTCCTTTGTCTGCTCTAATTAGCTGAGCTGTGATGCATTGTTTGTTACAAAAGGCTTCAAATGCTCAGCTTGACTTAACCTAGATGCTTCTTTTTTATTTGTGTATTCATGTTTTTGTTTTTTTATTCCAGGAGGGTAATGCGAGGCTCCAGAAGATGGTGGGCAGCTGTCCTGCTCTGGGGGGTAGCGCTGATCGCAGAGGCACGTCCTGGCAAAGAAGGAATTAACCCTCTGGCGTATCGACCTCTTGTCAGATTCCGTCACAAGGTATTGATCTTTCCTATTTCATTAGCCATCCCTTTACAAGAGGAGACTTCTGTGTGGCCGGTTACGATGCTAATTACAGTGGAAATCCACATGGCATCAATCGCTTCTGGTTTGATTATAGTCACAGAATGATTAATTAATATTCTTCTGCTCATGAACCAAATGCTGGATATGCATTATAATACTAAACTAAAAAGAATTTGCTCTATCGCTCAGGACATTTTGAACCGCAGGCGAAAACTCTTGCTGCCCTGACATCATGATGAAACAGCGCAGCGTGATTGTGTAATTGAATGTTTATTGACTGGCCATTGCAGCGAGTTTTGTGGACACACACAGTCAGATACCAGCAATTGAGGTGTAATGCTGCTCTAACAAGCACCACTGGTTCCTTCTTCTCTTTTTCCTTCATCGCCTCCATGAGTGAATGTTCATATTATGTAACGGATCAATTAAACTCCAACTGAGGGAGGGCACTGACTGACAGAACAGGGACTCATGGGAACACTTTCCTTTTATATCAACATAAACAGCTGGGCAGGGGGTCACAAAAATCGTTCATTTACGACATGGGATATTTTCATACGAAACCTTTGGTGCAAAGTCTGTTCAACGTTTGACATGAGAGAATCCATTTGACAAGCTCATCTTGAAAATGTGGTATGGAGTAAATTAACGGTTATTGATGATTGATGGTTTTGCATGTGTCACAGGTTGGGTAGGGATGAAGAAGGCACGGAGGCACAGAAAATAACTGTAGTAGACTTTAATAACAAAACTCAAACAAAAACACTTTAAATAGAAACCAAAATGGCACTTCTTGTGCAAAACTACATACAATGGGTAAACTGGAAAGACCGGGAAGAAACACAAGTACCGACAGAGACTGAAGGAAACATAGGGTTTCAATACACAAGGGTTAAAAGAGGGAATTAAATACAGCTGACAAGACTAACGATGTGATTGATGACAGGTGAATGGAAACACACTGGGAGATCACGGGAGGAAATAGGAAGTAGACAAAGACATGGCTAACATGTAACAGTATGCTCCCTATACTATATGCTTTACTATATGCACATAGTACACCCTCTGGTTTTGAATGGCTGTGTAATTGAAATTCTTTATATAATTCATGTCAGGTTGCCATTTATTATTTGTCAGCATGGACAAGATAATAGCTGTCATGGATGTTTTGCTGTGGACAATCTGACCAAACGATTTATACAAAAAAAGAACTTTCACTTGCTATTTTATGTATAGCTTGTTAGATCTACAATTCTAAAATGAATTAAAGTAACGCTATAAGATGATGATTTTTTATGAATTCAAATTAATTAATGGGAGGGAGAGAGAGAGATAGAGAGCCTAATGTTTTAATTACAGTGAAGTTATCACCTCACTGCTGAGAAATATAATGTAGCTGTCGGTAGTGAAGCCGTTTTATTTATAAAACTCATGGAGCAGAGTTTGAAAACCAACTCCTAAATGTTTCTGTTTGCATGCAAATTATTTTCTTTATAACGTTCCCATCTCAATAAAAACAGTGTGAGAGAGATTCAGGTGTAATGGAAGCAAGAAAGTAAGAGCTGTGTATATATACCTCATTCCTCTGGCCTCAAGAGGCAACTGACGCTAGAGACCGACCTTTAGCGGCCTTCTTAGCGTGTCTTACCGCCTATGCCGGAAAGGTTTAGGGATAGGAGTGAGGTTAATGAATGCTAGCTGTGCATGTATACCACACTCCCCTGGCCTCAAGAGGCGCACTAGAGATTGCTGTGTTTACCTTCCCTGTAAGCATGAGTAATGCCAGAGACCCTGTTTTCAGTCCTGTTTGGAGCTGGGGTTTCATTTATAAAACTGTGCGTAGGATCCTTGCTAAAAGTGTACGTGCGGCTGAAAGACAAAAATGGCATACGCAAACAAAAATTAATAAAATAATTTGCGCACATGAAAACAATTGACCTCCCGCCCTTTAGGCGCAAGGAGCTAATATAAAGGAGCAAGAGGTTCTTTATGCGTAAAAATGGCAGCAATGAAAATTTCACAGACACCGAAATAGAGTTTCTTGTGACGGAGATGAAGGAAATAAAATGCATTTTGTTTGGTAGTCATAGTATTGGCATCACTAACAAAAAAAAGTGTGGAATGGCAGCATGTGTCAGCAGCTGTAAATGCAGTTGGTTCAGCTAAGCGGACGGTTCCCGAAATAAAAAAAAGTGGTCCGATTTAAAGTGGGGGCAAAAAAAAGGCTCGCCAGTCACCGACAGAGTGTGTTGCCATTGGCATTGGCATATGGCAACACGAACTGCCGTTGGCATAGTCCTCCAGCAATGCCAGCGCATCCATCATGCCATAGATGCAGAGGTGTCACCGTAGTATTTATGTTTACATTAAATCCTTTACACCTTGTCATACCAATCAGACATCTCTCTGTACATAAACCCATACGCCCACCCTTAGATCATTAGCAAATGAAATAAAATTAATTAAATTGATGCACTTTTATTTAATAATTTATTACCATTTATTTATATAAATTGGTATTGTGGACATGCATGTTTTATGATTATGACACATTATGAGGATTGAAAGTAATTTGTATGTTAATGGTTATATGGATAGGTCTATATGCGCAACTTTTCAAGTTCAATGTGTTTAATTTCATTAATCTACCGTCAGTCCCTCAGCTCACCATCGGTTGTCGCCAAAACCGCTCTAAAATGTTCTTAAGCATGGGTCACAGTTTGCGTACTGGTACGCAAATATTCCCGTCAAGTATGTTTTTATAAATCACAACTTATGCGTCTGAAGTTTCAGTGCCTTTTTTGTGCGTACGTAACGGTTATGAATGAGGCCCCTGGTTGAGTATGACATTTTACACAGGCATATCTGCTTCATAATAAAATATTAATAATGTATCTTTTGTAGGCAAACATGTTACCCTCGCCATGTGGTAGCTTGGAATTCAAAGGGGATGTCCAGATATCTGATATTTTAAAACACATTTCAAAGTGACTCAGTTTGGATGCTGAAAAATCAAATCTTGTGTGGATGTTTGTGTTTGTATAAGTGCAACAAATTACAATCTGTGTCAGATGTGAGTAAAACATTTTTTATGTCAGTGTAAATGCAATGTAAATAATTAATTAATTAATTGATACTAGAGTATCAGTATCATGTCAACCAGTTCAATTTATTGTCTTATGTGCTGTGCAGTTTAAGTATGATTTATTTAGTTTTATGATTTATTTAGATTTATTTAGTTTAATTTTAGTGTTTATTTATTTATTTATCAATGGAAGAAAGGAATGGGAGTTAGCATTTGTTTTGAATCTGAGAAATTGGGATAGTAAGAAGATTATTATTAATATTAACAGTATACATAAATTGATATCAAACATGGGAAACTCTTAAAATAATACAGAGCTCAGTCTTAATGTAACCCATTAATAAAAGTGGAAGATCACTATTACTGTTGTGGTTACAAATGTGTTTGAAGTGCACATTTAACCTAATGACTCTGTCATTAATTCTCTGAAAGTAACCTTGAATTTCCCACTCCACTCAAGTATCAGTGTTGACTCGCAACCCTCTTACTATATGTAGACATTCATTTTAATAAAGCTGGAAATTATGAATGAAGATGCCCTTCACTTTTGTCTTTGACTATAATTGCTAATTTTGTCATATGTATCAGAAGACATACATAGTTTAAATGCACACTGGGGGAACACGTAATTGCCATTTGTCTTACAATAACTTCCTTATCAACCCCAGTGTGAGGAAAATCCATTATGTTCAAAACAAACAACCTGCAGCTTCAGATAAGAATGTATATGATGGCGCAAACCATAAGCAATAATAGCAATTATAATTATGCTTAGTGATGGTGTTATGAATCGTATATCAAGGGTCCTATCGTGTTATATGGGTGGAGTAATAATGGAGTTTTGCAGCAATATAAATTCATATGGATGGCTGGCTAGGGTAACTGACGTGGCAAGCATGCGTTTCAAATGGGGGGAGGTGTGTTGTGTGAGGGCTGTAGGGTTGAGCCTGTTTTTCTGGCACGGGCACAGAGATAAGCGATGACCCCATTAGCTTTCCCTCAACTCGGCCTGCTTCAATCATCATGAGTAATTCAGCTTATAGTATGAAGCTTTGTCCTGCTCTGCAAAAGCCAATCTCCTGTCAAAGCCAAAGGTTTAATTCTTCCTCTACCTCCACTGAGATTATGGTCAAAATGTGGCTCCACCCCACATTTAGACCAATCAAAAAACGTCATTGTTTGAGTGACAGATGGAGCACATGTAAGATAAAGCAAGGAGGGCTGGGTCTTGTAGGATCTTTATTATAGCTGTGATTTCATTTCTGTAGTTCAGTTGCGTAATTGATGTACAATTGATTCCAGGAAGTTAATCTATTCGCCAAGCCTCAAAAGTCTTCAGAGTGTCACAGCGGAATGAATGAGCTTTTACATCACCGTCACCTACATGCTCTCTCAACCATTGCAAGAATGTGACTTAAGATACCGTGAAATAAATAACAGTTCAGGGAAATCATACTTCTTACTCGATACAATGAATCAAGAAATAACCACTGTTATACTTAAGTTTTAAAGAACTGCAAGGTCACAGGGTGAAAATAGGTATGAAGTGGTAAGTAAAAGAGAAAAATCTTGACAGAAGTGTTGGTGACCCAGGCACCAAGTACACCATTGTAAGTGCGCAAATGAAGGTGCTTGAGTGAAACTGTCTTTCTGATTTGTACAGGAAGGGGAGGGGCTAGCAACATTGGTCTGATTTTGGACAGATTGGACAAATGGTTCCAAAGTCTTTGGAAAACAGAGAGAAATCTTGTAATTTGCTGCCTTATGGTAATCACTTGAAATTAAACTCTTCATCAATTATCCATCTTAAATGAATAATCCCTCTAGATCTCCAAATTAATTCATTAGTCTATTTATTTCAATACCAATTACTGATATATTTACTGATTATAATTCTGATTTTAATGCTCAACAACAAATGTTTTTTTACTCACAATCTTTCCTCATATAATCACACATACTATGACAACCTTTAGTTGTTGCAGTGCGACGTGACAATGGGTTTTGTCCGGTGTAGACAGCGTGTTAGTGGCATTATACTTTTTATGCACATCAACTTTCATTATATTGAAAAGAGCAGCTTGTAAATTCTAATTTAACATTGTACTTTACAAGGAAATAAAACGTAAATGATGACCAAGATTTCATTTTCGGTCAGCGAAAGCTTCTGGTTTAGAATTTAGTTACACTTTTTCTTTTATTTTTCATCCTTTGACATGTTGTATGTCTTCCTTTGAAGCAAAATGATAGCTAACATTAACATTTACCATTTGTCTCTTTAACTGTGGATTGCAGCATCCTTTAACCTTTAGAAAAAGACTCGTTGAGAGACTGCCGTACCCTGGCTGGTCTAAATGAATGAATCATTTAACTCGTACTGACAAATAATTCAGGCACCAACATTTTCAAAGAATATTTAAGCTTTCTATAACAATATGCCATAGGAATTATGTATAACATACTTTTAAAAAGAAGAAAGGAGCAGCAGTCGTTTAAATAAAATTGCATTGTTCATTTATATCAATTTTATGTAGTAGTAGTAAAACAGGAATTAGATGTATGTGGAATGTCTAAAACATCAAATATCAAGTGTGTGAATGTCTGTGATCAGGATTTTATTGGCATACTGTACTGTGAATGTATTGTAAGTATTGTTTTTCTCTCTGTTCTTGTTCCAGCAGGATGGGATCTCAGAGAGTTTACGTATTAAAGGTATGGACAATCCCCACTTCTTACTCTTTCCCCCCATTTTTGACTCCTTGTTGGACTTTGAAGTGAATATGGTTATGATTTTGTACTGCTATACAGTATTTGTATTAACCATTGAATATTAGTAAGTTTATTGAACTAGAGATATGTATTAATTCATGAATCCTTAAAAAAAATGAATTTTGCCAGTATTTGGACTGAATGCATGATTATTTTGTTAGAAGAACGAATAGGTACTCAAGCAGGCAGCATATAGCTATTACTTATCATGCTAGCAAACGGTCTGTGGTTTAAGGTGTAAATCATGTGTTGGCTATTGCCCAGCAATCATCTGTAATTAAGATGGCACAAGAGCTAGTCAGATGATGCCAAGAACCTACAGAGAGCGCCGAGATGTGAAAATCCATCTCACTCCTCAGTCTCTGTGTGAGATGAGGTCCCACCATAAATTTTATCTCAGGTCAGCTCAAAGGTGCTTGTGTTAGCAGCTCCTTTGGCTACAGGTAATATAATCAGACTTTAATAGAGAAGTAGACTGTATTACTGCAGAAGGTCAAAGCTGAGTTGGCATTGTGATAAAAGACAGGATCGCACTTAACTACTGCTGTTCAATCTACTGGATGCTCTGTTTTTGTTTTCTCTCCCTTTTTAAAGTCAATGAGCTTGTTTACATGGACATCAATATGCTGATGATTCCCAAAAATCGGAATATTGAAATAACTCATTTTTCCTAATTTACATGCAAACCAATAACCCGGCAATACAAGTAAACTATTTTTACAAGACTTTAATAAATCGGGTTATTTCCTGGTAGTGAATGTAATCATTATTGTATCTGACTAGTGTTATGTTCAATATGTTATGTCGGTTTTAAAAACTGAAGAGTATTCCAGAGGAAAATGTACAAACTCAAATTGTCCTCTTATGCAGTTTAAAGATGCAGAATTTTGATTGAACCAATTTAACTTCAACTGCATGACATGACATGACAACATATTTTTATCATTTCGTGGGTCAAGAAAGAGTCGAAGTGTATGATTATATTTCCTAGAAATGCTTGCCTACTCTGGATGCGCTTAAATAGTTCATCTCATCATATATACTTAACCTCATGTCATTCCATCGTTTCGTTCATCTTCAGGTACACAAATGAACATAATTTTAATGAAATCTGGGTTCCCAATGTGCTCTCCCAGTATAATTCCTTTCACTTGTCTTGTCATCATTCACCCCATTAGTATTGTCAGCTGTGTCTTGTTTCCTCTTTGATTCTCCTGTGTATATCTATCCTGTGTTCCCTCCAGTCTTTGTCAGATCTCGTCTGTGTTATGTTGTGTGTAGAACTCTCCAGAGTTTTGTTTAAGAAACGTATGTTCCAGTTTACTCTCCTGCATCTCCACGCCCTTCCTTCTCCTGAACTACACAACTGTATCAGAAGATCCGACTGATACCGAAACTTCCCCGGCGTAGCCCTGCTGTTGGAGACCATTCACTGGAAGAACACACCCAGGACTTTCTCCATCTTGCATGCCAGACGCACTACCCGAACTGCATGCTCAGTAATTTCTTCTACGCTGGGCTGAGTGAGCGGTCCAAGGCATGCTTTCCAGCGAATGGTCCTGAGGAAAACCCCGCCCCCGCCCAATCTCACCATGGTGAATGGATTGGTTGTGGTCACTGGACTAATATTGCAGTTATTTTACTTTTCTGAGGAAGTATTTTCCCCACTAGTTCCGTCCAGCTCAGAACTGTCATTTGCTTCTCAGAACTTCCTCTCTTGTTTCCCCACTCAGCTTCCCTCTCCCACCTCCTCTGACAGTCATATAATCAGCCCTGTCTCTTTCAAGTGCCCCTTCATCAGCTCCCACCAAGAACTGGGAGCTACCTAGTGTTGTCTGCCCACCAGCTTCACTGGGCACAGAGGATCCCTGGGTTCCACCTCCAATCTCTGTGCCCTTCACTCCACCTCAGCCCATCAATGCTTCGGCTCCCCCTGGCTCCTCACTTCCTTGGCTCCACAGGAAACCATCAAACATATAGCTCCAATGGGCTCCCTCATCCCTCTGCCTTGGTCAGGCGTCGCCCTGCCTATACCTTCGGCTCCATCTGTCTCTGTCTTCATCCTTGGTCCCACCAGCTCCGACTCTGAGTCACCGGCTCCACCTCAGATTATTGTTGTCACAACTCCACCTCGGTCTCCAGGGCCAGTGGTCTTGCATGGGCTCATCAGTTCTTTGGCTCCACCTGGACCTCCCGACAAGACGTCTTGGCTGTCAATCGTCCCCAGGGTGCCTCCTATGTCTCCTGTGTCTCCTGTGTCTCCGTGCCCTTACTTCTCCTGAACTACACAACCGTGACAATTTAATCTTTGAAGCTTGAAAAATTTCATGAAAACTAATCCATATGAATTGAGTGGCTTAGTCGAAATGAACAGATTTAATTTAGGCTTTTATTCACATATAAACATTCATCATGCAGACATCAGTAGGAAGCTCAAGCATGCTTTCTCTCACATATCACACATGAACTGTTCAATAAGCCGAAAGAGTGCAGGTTAATGCATAATTATGCATAATTATGTATAATTATATGACTTAACTCCGAAAAATAATATAATCAGGTAACACATTTAAATGACCACATTATTTTGGCTTTCTAACCATAATTTGGTTAAGAATGTGCATGTAAACATGTAAATCAACATTGACTCTATTTAATTTTTTCATTCATGTTACTGGTCTAATTGTGAACTGTTAATGCTTTCTATTCAAATGTTCTTAAAAAAATTGAAGTTAAATAAGTAGTAGTAAAAATAATAATACTAATGATAAAAATAATAATATCTCTTATTTTAATCACCACACAATGTATTGGGTAATGTTGGCCAACAACCTAATGGCTAATTATTAGTCTTTTTTTATTTTATTTTATCTCATTCAGTCCATCCAATCAGTTTGTAACTGAAGGGAAACGGTTTGCAAACAAGAATGCACTTTGAATTTAATACCTAGGACATACATTTTAGACACTTTTGAAAATCTTCATAAGCCAAACAAAAAAGGCCTCTCATAATCTTAACAACTATCTAACTTTTTTCTTTCCTTTTTTTCAAATTATCGAAATAAGATAACCATTGTGGAAACACTCAGAAGACTTGTTTCACCCTCCACTTAAGATTCTGTCTGAAAATAGTTTTTGAGGGGCTGTTTCAATTATTTATTAAATCATTTTAATTATTCAGTCTAATTACGCAATGTTTAAGTGGATTAAATTCTGACTTAGGTATATTATCTTAATGGAGGTTTTGGAAGATTCCTCCTGTGACTGTGTGAAAGGCTTTTGATAAAGCTGATTAATTTCTTTTGAGGAAGCTCATCTATTGAATAATTATTTCACCTTTTGAAGTACGTTAAGCCTTAGTGGTGAATACATTCAGTACAGTCAAGACAAACTGCTTTCGGCTTAATATGTGACATGGCAAATGTTGCCTGCTTTGTGAATTCAGAGTGCAGAATATAAAATATAGCTGGAAAGAATATGAAGCCAGCAGAAATTGGTTGTCAGAATTTGGAAAAGAGAAAAACTAAGAAAGCATGCAGAAGCGGAATGCCCTGTAATTGGAATCTTAAATGAAGTGGTTGGCATATTCACAGTTCCACTGTGCAGCGTAACACAGAGTATCTTAGTATTGAGAGTGGAATCACATCTTTTTAGTTTGAAGAATAGCTTTTTTTAATAGTAGAAAAATTGGAGGTAATGTATTTGGACCACCAGCCACTCGGCTCTAGTGCTCATACCAAGCTCTCTGGCATGCAGGCAAGTACTATGCTTCTCATTCAAAAGCTTTCAAAGACAAAAGCTGTCTTTCCTTTTTACTTTCTTCAAAATACAAACATGACAGGGTGTGCCCAAAGAGCTCTTAGCATGCTCATAGCATAAAATCAGGCCTGGTCCCCTGATCCCCTGATCCTAGCTTTCAATAAATTGTCTAAACTTTGTCATTACTATACAATTTAATAATGTGCACACAGGGACAGCTCATTGGCCTGTAGTCGATGAAACATTTTGAAATGCTAAAGGCTTTAACTCTAAATTGTGTTAATCCTGAAATCTCTTTAGCTTCTTTGGGATTCCTTTTCACATTCTGAAAGGGAACATTGCATTTTGTCCTGGTGAGAATGGTGCTAGACTTATTGCCAGAGCACAATCATTTTACATGACAGAATCTCTTTTGGGCAACTGCCCTGCGTTCAACTAACTACTGAACATCTCATGTGTACTTGTTGATGTACAATCACTAAATGTAACTGGATTCTATTTATGCAGATTTTGATAAATATTGTATTGTTTTGCATGCCTAAAAAGGAGAGGAATATAGTATTTTGTAATCGGATGCTTTATCAAAGGAATATTCAATTACGTTGAGCTCCATCAGCAGCATTTGATTACCACAAAAAAAATATTTCTGGTTGCCTCTCAATCTGGGTTGCAATGAGGTAATCAATGGGAGCCAATCTGTATAAATGTTAAAACACGTACTTAAATTGATTGTATTGTGAAAATATTGCATACTAGCTGTTTTTACAACTTAATTACCTTGACAATGCAATTCTATAAACACTAAAACCATAAACTAATGCTAAAAATTGTAACAAAAAAGTTACTGTGAGCGTTTTTAAAATTGTATTATAAGCTTTACATTTCTATTTTTAAATCACCCAAAAATCGTTCCTATTCACTTCCATTGTAAGTGTCTGAATGTAACCGTGATTTAGTTTTTTCTTTCTTTTTTTAATGAAACGAGAGATAATCAAAATAATATTTGAGATAATCAACGTATACCACAGATTAACTTTAAAACTGGAATATTCCTTTAAGAACAGACCACAGCGGTCAATGTGGTAAAAGTCTGAGTACTATTACTTCTCAAATTGGTCTTTGACCATTAATACCTTCAATTTAATTCCAGAATAAGTGCTCCGCTCAGTAGGAAAAGGGAATTTCATGAATATTCATAAGCGGAAAAGCCAATGAAGCATGAGTGTGTCTAATTTCAACAAAGGGATTTGCACATGGAAGGTAATGAATCTAAAAAGACTCATGTGGGAGATGAATGCTTCTGTTGTTGCTCTTAACAGATGTTGTCTCAGCGACATCGCAAGAATAACCCAACACCTCTTGCTGAGAGTGTTTTTAAAAGCCCCACTTTAGCATTTACTATAGCCCATCTACAGTACAATCCATTAATATAATGCTAAGATATATAAAGGGATAGCTCACCTAAAAAATTTAAGTCTGAAATAATTTACTCACCCTCAAGTTGTTCCAAACCTGAATGAGTTTCTTTAAGATATTTTATGTTGAAGAATGTTGGTTACCAGACAGTTGACGGTAGTCATTGACTTCCGTAGGATTGTTTTTCCTACTATGGAAGTCAGTGGCTACCGTACAAACTATTTCAGACAAAGTGAATTTTTTTTCCCCATTTTCTCCTCCTAATGGGAAATTTATTAAGCGCCAACATTTTTTTCTCTCAGTTTTTCTATTGTTGCATTTCTGGTGCATCTGGCCAGCACTGAATCTTGCCAACTCAGTAAAGTAAACTGCAGTGGTGGCATACTCTAAAAATATACAACTAAATGAATGGTATGGCTATATGAATAAACAGGACCAATAATGCTTTCCCATGTAAAGCTGAGTCAGAGAACGTTTTCCTGTGTGGTGGTTGAAAGTGCAAACAACTTTTTTGTTGTTTTTCTTCTTCTATTGTAGTAACAGATGTTATTGTATCTCTGTCAATCCCTTTCGCTCTGCCATTCCTTTACTCACTTTTTCCATGTCTTTGTTTTTCAAGTGTCTATTTTGGGATTTGTTAAAGAACCCACATGGATTCTGTTCGAATACCTAGTGAGCTGTCAGCTGCCTACATTGGCAGCTGTCTTTTAAGGCGGTATGCTAACTGAAATGTAACCTCATAAGTGACTAATCTGGAACATTCTGCATTGGCAGCAACTCTGTGTGCTATACAAATAACACATAAAGCACACAAAAGACTATTGATTTAAATCAATGAATGTTGTGTTAGCATGTTGCTTTGCAAAAAATCATGGCAGAACATCCTAATTATTGGGTTGAATAGTTCTGTAACCTTCTGTAATATCTTTTGAACGTTCTGTTAAATAAAGTCAACTAACTCTAAACTCTCTATTAGAGTAATATCTGCTTAATATCGGCGAAGTCTTCATTGTGATGGACTTGCAACCACGTCAACATCAAAATAAATTGAAACCAATAGCAAATTTTTTAGCTAGATTAAATGAATCCATTAGTGCTCTTCCGAATCATGTAGTACCTGCTGTAATGCATTATGTGAGAGCTTCTCTTATCCCGCATAGGTAAAGTACTAGATTTAATCACAATCTTTCTGTCTCAGTGGACTCTCATGTTAATAGATACATTTAAAAAACAAAAAAAATTAAACTCATCTTGATACGTTACGGCAGATGAACGGCCTAAAAAATACTGTTCAACAACAGAGGTTTGCAATCTTTTAGATGCCACAGACAGACAACTATGATCACGCATTGGTGACCTCATACTATTTTTATTTTTTTCAGGTTTAAAGACTCCATTTATACTGTGAACAATTTATATTGTAATACAAAAATTTTATTTAGGCACATACTGTTCAATATATTTATTTAGTTATTTAGTTACATTTTTGACTTGTTATATTTTTTTATACTATGTTATAATATTTTGTTATGTCTTTATACTATCTTTGTATACATTGTAGTTTTACATGCTGATTTTTTTTTTTTTTGCTCCAGGTGTGTCTTGTTAACTTGTTAGCCTCTGTGTATAAATAGGCTTAGGGCAAATTTGAATTGGAAGTGAGCACCTCTATCCCATACTCGCGCTGAAGGGCAGATCACTTTAAGTTGGGACTTTGCGGGGAGCTGGACACCTGTGAGTAATAATGAATTCATTTGGAGCATGCTAGGTGAAGGAAGCAATGAAAGACCACGTAATTTTCTCATTAGCTTCACATGCTGTTACCACAGCAACACTAGGCAGCGACAACAGGAATATACATTTATTGCTGTTAATATGATGCAAATAAATATTGGGTACAAATATAGGGTACGAGGGAAAGAGTGCTGTTGATTTTTCAATTTTTCAGAAATTTGGCTGATCTGGGGTAAAAGTCAGACAATCACCATATGATAAAACCATCACATTTAAAAATATGATATTAATCATATAATTTAATCATTTATTTTTACCATTTACAATCCCCTTCAATGCTTTTAAAAATTTTACCCTTTTAAAATAATTTTGTTTCTATTTCTTTACAAAAAAATTTTGTAATATATTTTAGTGACGGTATATTTGTTGAACAAATAATATTTTTAAATCATAATTAACAGAAAAACTTTGCTAAAGTGCTTGTTTTGAGCAAGTATTAACTTGGACATTATTAAAAACAAACTATTTGTAGCAATACTTTGCCTTTTGCCCCATGCTGGTGAAACATTTACCCAGTGTGAGGCAGTTGCAAAGGCCGCCCATGACCACCTCATACATTAATTTTTAAACATAACACATAGAACATAACTTGATATGACTTGTATGATGAAAATTTAACATATCCCAAAAAATTAACTTGAATTATTCTGTTTATGCGTTAACTACAACTCTACAGAAATATCTATATCTGAAATTAATCTCGAGCACTTGTCACCTTTGGTCACCTTGAACGTTTTGGGAACTGAAACGTTCTTATTTTCGTGAGCTTCCGGGATGGTGATAAAGGTCGACCGATCGACCAGATAGCGACCAAAGATCGACCAGTCGATCTCGATCGCTGGGTTGGCGACCACTGCCATAAACATTTAAGTTACTTCTTTGAATCACACGTTCCCTAAGCTAACAGACTTGTGGAAGGGCCCTTCATGAAGAGATTCAGTTGTTCACCTCCCGAAGTGCCCTACAAGGGTGCAAAAATCCTGTTTGGAATTCACCCGTTGTGTTTATCTTGTTTGTCAGTTGTTGGTTGTAGTGGTGTTGTCTGCTTTTGCTTGTCTTGTTCCTAGTCTTCATTTCGCTTTGCTTTGCCTTGTTTTGTTTCTTTCATTAAAACTACTGCCGTTAGATCCACATCTCGCCTTCCTACTCTATTATAGTTTTTTATATATTTTTTAAATTTTAATCCAATGTCAGATTTGTTTTATTTATCTATTTTAACATGCTGAACACCCTTAAAGACAGACCACATGTACAAATGATGCATACAGTGATAGTCGGTGGAATTGCTCAATGGCATAGAAATGGTTTAATGCTATAAGAATTAGCAGGGTGGGGTTTCTGCGGGGTGTACAATTACTGAAGCATGGTGGTGCCTCATAAATATTGTAACTCAGTGGGACTTAATGACTGCTCTACTTTAATGGGGTTTAACTCCACTCACTGTACAGATCTTAACACTGTACAGATTCCACCTCCTGAGCTTGAATTGATCTTGGAACCAATGGCTTTGCCACAATGTTGCTTTCTATTGAACACTATCCACTGCTTTATGGGAACCAGTCTATAACTGCATCTGCATCTGGCTAGTCATTAGCTCTAGGAGGCCTTTACGCTTAGTCGGTTTGTAATTTCTTAAAGTTCAGGCAAAAGTCGATTGGACTTAATTTGCATTCAAAAAGTCATTGGGTCTGCGAAGTTGCTCAATTGCACAGATTTCTTTTCTCATAGCAGGTCTTGATTGAAGATGCGTATAATGTTGCCATCTAATGGTCGTTCATTTTTTCATCTGATCTAAATATTAATAAGGAAGGTATAGAAGAATAAATACTTGTCTTCAACTTTAAAGAGGGAATCGAATTGTCCTTGATCCTTTGAAGCAAAACAGTCTAAAGTGTACAAGACAATTGAAACTAAGCTGCATGTTTGGCAATATGATTTATATATTGTGCATTCATTTATAATGATGTAGTTTATAATGTAAAAAATATAAAGGTGTGTACCCTTTACAATCTCTTATTGGATATAAGGAATACTTTCCTGATATTTCACATCCTCATAGAAGCATTCACAATATTGATACTTTGATTTTGGCTCAATCTCAGAACTAAAAGGATGAAAAAGAAATGAGAATTCAGCAGTTGTTTCCTTTGAGAAGTGTATTCTCTTTGATGCACAGTATGTTGCTTGCATTGGGAAAATGTGATTAAAGGCCTCTATGAGGAAAAAAAAGATTGACTTGTTCATTTTTTTTAGGAAAAACTCTGTTCAATCATTGGAATATAACAGCATTATGATGTATGAGAGAATATTTTTACATCTCCTTGAATAGAGCTAGCAAATAAGCTTGACTATAAATAATACATGTGAGCTGAAATTTGAGGTTCAGACTTTAAGGGTCAAACTTAATTTGAAGCGCTTCATTATAGAGTGATATTTGTATTTGTTAATTCAAATATGCAAATTACAATGCGCACAGTAACTCTCTTCCTTTGTTTATTGTCCCAGTGTAAGGGCTTCTTCTTGCACTTTGCTGATGGTGTTCCGTCGCTGCTCTCATTCCTTTCGGCAGATTTATTAGAGCTGATCAGTGTCAGGTAATAAAGGAAAATAAAATAATAAATGAGAAATAATGCCACTACTGATTCAAACTGACGCATCTCGGAGGAAGCAGATCGCAGATCATTACGCCCGAGATGCTGCGGCGTCTCGCTTTAATTTAACCAGTGCTGAGATGTGAATTGTTTTGCATAGTGATTGTACAAAAGCATGTTTAATGAATGAAAACCGAGAGCACATCAAACTTAATGTTTTCCCACCTTTCCCATAGCGTAGCATTCTATAAATACTGCTCCTCTCAGCCAGGTGCTTGTTAATACAACCCCCAGAGTGATGAGAAACCATCATTTTGTGATATCTCATTCTGCACTCCAGCAACGACTCCGGGAGAGATTTGGTTTGTTTAAAGGAATCGCAGAGTAGTTGCAAAGAGACAGCAGATGGAGGAATAACGGTAGGCAGGTGAGCGCAGCGTGTTTCTGTGTCATCTTTCATGAGGAGTTTGAAGCATTGTTTGAAGGCTGTTTATCTGGATGTGTTTCCTCTGTTTTGGAGGAGCTGAGTCCACAGAGGCTTCTTAAAGGGCTGCAGCGAGCCGAGCTAAAAGCTGTCGAGTGTTGTTTACTACATTACCCGGAGTCCCAAAGGATCGGCTTCTGTGCTAGAAAACATCAGATGGCCTGGGACTCGCACCTTTGGTGGTGACAAGAGAATGAAACGATGGCGCAGTGTTAAGAGGAAATAGACAAAACCCATGTGTTTAAACAAAGGCTCTTAAAGTTTGGCATGTCGCCGCTCATTCAAGCGCTGTGGTGTCAGTGTTTAGTTGAAAGACTTTACGCTGACTTTGAAAAACACTTTAATGCCAAATTCACTGAGAACAACTGAAGTGTGTTTTTTGACCAGCATCGTTAATCTTAATGTTTGGGATGTATTCGGGATATGTCAACTGTTGTTGTTTTTAAAATATTTAAACTAAAGTAAAAGTAATAAAAAGTGCCCCATGGCTACATCCAGTTTCATTATTGTGTGAGCATGTGAATATAACAAATAAATTGCAATATTCTTTTTGGTTCCAGAAGCACAAAGGTAAAACACAGTAATGATAACTAAGGCTCAAGGCTCTTATATTTCAACACTTGTATAATTTATTTCTAAGATTCGATTAGGTCAATATTGTAGCAGTCTGGTAATGCATTAAGAAAACATTGCCTCACATGCAGACCAATTTTGTGCGCCTGACTCCAGGTTGTGTAGCATTATGTGTAGAAAGTGATTCTAGCTATCTTTTTATCAGTTTAGTTCCAGATGATAGCTGATTGCCACAATCTAGGTGATTTCAGGTTTTACTATCCTTGTGGGAACATTTGGTCCCTACAATGTAATATATAAACCTGTTACACACCGACACGCACACACTTTGGTACTCCAGTTATTATAAGGTCATACCATTGGCATAATTAAATCCATTGGTTTTCCTGTAGCTCAAACAGTAGAGTTTGGCACTTGCAACACTAAGGTCATGGGTTTGATTCCCATGGAAAGCAAGAACTGATTAGAATGTCAATGTGTGCCTTGAATAATATTTTAGTCACTTTGGATAAAGAACCATCATGGAATTTGTTTTATTTTTCTATTGAGCAATTTACATTTTCTAGCTCTATACCTTCCCATCAAAGAAAAAGTTCTTCATTTTTTTACATGTTCAAAGAACATAATTTTATATGTTTGTGTGTTTTACGTAGTTTTGTTCAGTATGTTTTTTTTTTTTTTTGTAAAGAACCGCTTTATTTATTTGATCTAAAATTGAAAACAGTGATTTAAAAACTACTGTGAAATAGTATTTCAAACAATAAAGAAACAAATAAAGACAAATATTCACGATTTATTCGAGCGATTGCTTCAAAAGAATAATATTCTCATAGTGTGTCCACCTTGAAATGTATATACTGAATGGTTATAAATCAGTTTATCTATATGGAGAAAAATGAGATTTTTTTTCTTCTGAAACCAGACAGTGCTCAATTTATCAACACAAATGGCTTTGTGCAGACTGATATCAGTTGCAATTGCTAAGATATGACAAGCATTCACGACTCTTCTCCGCTGCGTTGCTCTTTCGCACAGCTAATATAAAATCTTCACAAATACAGAGTAACTGATGTGTTTGTCCTTTATTTTGTCGTGTAGTCTTCGGGTGTACATCTGCATGAAGAGATATGCCTGCGTTTGACTCTGAAGCCCTGTGCCGAGCTCTTATTAGTTATCATGCATGTCATGGATATGCTATAATCAGCACCTAAGGGCTGACACTAGGTTCAGAGACCAGCTGGGAGAGCGGCGAGCGGAGATCAGTTATCGCTCAGTCATGGCTTTGCTGTCGGTGTCAGGTAGCGAAATCGTTTCCCGGTGAAAACAGCTGCATTACTTTGACCTCTTCAGGTCATCAGAATTTGTCTTCTTTTTCTGCTGTTGTCAACGTTTTGTTGAACTCACTTTTTTGATTGCTTTAGTGCAGACTTTGGTCATTTTTTTTCACTTTTATTTGGTGCTCTCTTTAGGATTCTTGCGATGGCTATTACTGGGATGAAAATCCTGTGTTTGGTGAGCAGATGAAAGCCGGACACCACACTGTCACCCAAACCCTTCATCAGAATCAAGCATTTCTTCTCTTGCTCTCAGACTCTCTCTTCTCTCTTTGAATAGCTGAGTCATCAATAACAAATCGTTGCGACTGAATTAGTAATTTGTCTTTGATGTCACCGTGGTCACAGCGAGGCACTGTGTGCATACCAATCAGACGCTATCTTGGCTTCTGTCCACCCTGCTGGCAAAAGCCAATTTTCTCTTTTTACTACAACAACCTGCTGTGAGAAGGTCCTCATTATGTGATACTTGATGGAAGAAGTCATCATTTAATTACACACATCTAAAAGGTCTCCAACTCTCTGTGACGGTGTGCCTAAAAGCACATCTGTGTGTTTTATGCTTCACAAATGTACTTGGTTTTCTGTGATGTATTGAACATCATGATTGTTGTACATTTTGCTGTTGGGAGTTTTTTTCTAGTTGGAAATTTTACTTTTCAAACGTGCAAAAGTCGAAGTCGATAAAGAAGCATGCAAGAGTTCTGTATTTTTATTGCAGTCATACATTTTTCACGTGAAGCCTAAACGGCCTAAATATCATCCGTGCAGTGGGATTGTTTCCTCCACATTGTTTCAAAATCTACAAATACAAAGCAAATGTATTGTTCCTAACTTCTATAGTTCTAGTCTTTTTTTTTTTTTTTACTGTGCTTTTCTTTGTAATTTTGGGGGTTTCAAATACTGTAAGCTCATTGTTCAGTTGTTTGTGGGATGAAACGCATCATTTTTACTTTGATCCCATGATATGAACCCTGAAGAACACATTAAACTCTAATGAATGTGTGGCATGTTTCTTCATATTTGTGTAATATTACAGTTTATCATGTTTTCCCCGTCTCTTTGCAGGTTTCTTTGGTCAGAGTGGGCCCTGTGAACACAAGTACTGTGGATTGGGGAAGCACTGTGTGGTTGACCGGGAAACAGGTGAAGGAGAATGTCAGTGTCTGGAACACTGCAAACCACATTACAAGCCTGTGTGTGGATCTGATGGCAAACTTTACCAAAACCATTGTGAGCTTCACAGAGCCTCATGTATGGCCCATCAGAGAATAACCATCATGCACAGTGAGGAATGCTTCTACAAAGGTACACAAGATTTGTTATGGTATATTGTCCATCATTGTCCAGTTCCAGTACTTTGTCTACTTTGATTAGGTGGTTGTTAAAGCCATTTTTATGTGAACTGCACATTTATATATATATATATATATATATATTTAAAACTTTTAATCAGCAAGGGCACATTGAATTGATCAAAAGTAATGGTAAAGACATTTATAATTTTACCAAAAAGTCATCCATTTTCAAATAAATCTGTTCTCAAATAATGTTCTGTTGAACTTTTTATACATCAAAGAGTACCGAAAAAGTATTTCCACAAAATTATCAAGTAGTTTAAACCGTTTTCAACAGATTATAATACAAAATGTTCTTCAGCAGCAAATATATATATGAAGGATTTCTGAAAGATCACGTGACACTAAAGACTGGAATAAAAATATTTAAAAATGTATTCAAATGGAAAACTTTTACAATTGTTGCTGTTTTTGTAATTTCTGAACGCAATGCAGAGTTATAAGAACAGCACATCCTGATGTTTGCAGCGAGGCAAAGATGTATTTGACAAATTTATTTTCCAAGAAAGAGAGAGGCTGTTTTGTTTTGCATAATAATCAAGATTAAATTCTCGGAAATTATGTCCTACACTAATGGACTAGTAGTGGTAACTAATGAATGCAACATCCATGTTATGTTATCATGCTTGTAAAATCTGATTTAGAATTTTTAACTTAACTTTCTTAATTATTATTATTTTTGAAAAACATACAAATATGAATTGTTGTTCATTTGGATGATCATTACTAGTCAGCTGGTTAAAAATTCAATTGAGAGAAAGGTTCAAACTCTTCATCTCTCCATCAGAAAGAGTATAGGCAATAAGCCAAGCACTTCCACATTCTAACCGACAAATCAAACCTCTAAATGCCCTCTCAAATCTCAGTCAAAGCATTTTGGCCATCAGACAATGATATTGACTCGCTCAGGCCAATCAGTGTAAGTTTAGAGAGCCACAGATATGCATGGGTAGTGTAGATGATTGTCTTACAAGTCAGTGTCACGGAAACCACCTCAATGTCTGATTGCAAAATTGTCCTCTGAATATTAATTAATTTCTGTTGTTTACATAGCTTTATTAGCCCTTTAGTTAATTTACTTAACACCCTCCAGGGTATTTGTCTAATTAGTTTTTTACTATCAATCATTTTTGTGATTTTTATAAAATGGTTGTTTGTTCTGCTCAGTTGAAAACTTGGAATAGTAGAAAGTGTAGAACTATAGAAAGTTTTTATTTGGATTGGATAATTAGGCGTTCTAATTATCAGCATTGAGTCAAATAGGCCCTAATGGTTTTCACAATTGCAGGTGCACTCACAGCAACATTTTTCTGCTTATTTTCAGAGTTTTAAGAGTGTTTCAGGATATGTTTACGTTCTTGTTATTCTGGGAGATTCTAATGTGACAAAAAAAAGTAAAAATTGTGGCTATTCGTTGGTGGCGAATGTCTGAATTGTGGCCACCGTTTTGAGTGTTGGGAATCCGGCGATACCGGTGTTGTCACCCGTTGACTGTCACATACCTTATATAGGCTGGCAGTGTGTGTATATTATTTATATATACCAATTGGGAAAGAAAAATACAGCTCATGAAGGTCTTTTTTTTTCTTATGTGTGTAGGAATCAGTCATTTTCTGCTTTCTCTCTGCTATTCTGTAGTTGCACACAGCAGTGGCCAATTTAGTGCCAAAGTCTTCTGCATACTAGTTTTCTCTAATGCTTCATTTATACTCCACGTTTCCTTCTCTATGCCACTTCAATATTTTTTCCCGTCTCTCAGGCTATTTGATTGTCTGGCTACATGGTGTTTACAAATACTAATATTGTCAGAGTCTAGTGATTTGGGGCCTGTGCGTATGCCAGAGCAAATTAACCAAAAACAGCAGGATGAAAGCTTCAAGGAACATCAAGAGACTTATGATTCCTCCCAAACTATATGCTGACCAGGGCGAAGATGAGAAGTAGCAGGGTAGATGGCATAATACTAAGCAATAAAACATCACAGAACATATGCTGTAGGCTACTGAACTTCCATGTCCCAGTGGAAAAGCGATGAAAGAGTTCTCTCTAGCCAAGGAAGAGGTTTCAGATTTTGTGTGCCTGTAGGGCTGTGTGGTTTGGCACGAGGTGGTGGGTTTGGATAACGATGGGATGCAAGCTGTTGGGTTGGAAAAGCAAACTGTAAATGCTTTTCTAATTGCTTGCATAAACTCAAGCCCACCAGTACATCTCGTGCAATTACAAAGCATTACTTTCAGTGGAAAGTCTTTTGTTCAGTGCCGTACGGGGGACGCATCGGTAGCAAGGAGCCTGACCCATTATGACATTGCGCTGTTAAACGTTTTTTAAGAAATACAATATCAGTGTTTCTACTTCAGAATTTCATGTTTAATATAATGTGTTACTAGTGGTTTCTTTGCAATTACATGTGAAATTTACTAGCATTTTCTGAGAGAAATTTGTTGCTACACTAATCATTTTGTCTGTCTGTCCCAATTATTTCTCCACCAGACACTTTCTACATTACAGAAATCTACAAAGATGAATAGAAAATAAGAACAAAAAAGGATCTCTGTCATATAGTTTTACATTAGACCCCCAAGATTTATGGTACCCCGCTGCTCCTGTTTAATACATCAAACAAAGGAAAAATATTATGCTTCAAAGTTTTAAACTTTCAAACTGCTTATGATGAATAATCAGCAAACGTCTCAAAAGACAGCATTACTGTCAGTCGGAGCGAGAAAAGAGTTTCATTTCTTGCCGTGTTGACTGTTAGTGAAAAACATCCCGCCCATTAAGCTTTCCTCTGTCTGTTAAGCTTCAATTATGTCCTTTATTCCAGTGACTCACCCGCCATATGACTATTTGCACAGGGGAAATTAAATGGCTCTTTCACAATTCTGCACTTTGCTCCACACACACTAAGTAAGTTTGGGCTGTTTGAGTTGTTTTGAAGATAATATATTCATCTCATTCTTTTCTACCCATTACTTCAATTTCTTTTATGAGAATGAAGAGTTAATGATGCTTGTGGTCTGCCTAATGTAACTCCGTTCAGCCATCAGTCAGTCTTTTGCATGTCTTGTGTTTTTGTGTGCCTTTACTATAGCTCATTCAGTAGATCATTCAGGTCATTCAGCTCATTCAGGTCATGGGTTCGATCCCAGGGAAAGCAAGAACTGATTCAAAGCAATGTAAGTCACTTTTGTCAGGATTCGGGAAGGATGCGAGGACCCAATTGCAAGGGGGAAGATCATTTATTGACAGAAATGAAAAACAGAAAACAAGACTCAAACAAAACCACCCCGAGGGGGGAAAACAGACAAAGACTAGACTAGGATTCACTAGAAGGCGACTAGGATTCAACGAGGACTCGACTAGACTAAAACTAGGACTCTACAAGACATACGACAGAAGACAATGAAGCAGTACAGTACAGCAAGCACAAGGAGATTATAAAGGGAGCACATGGGGAAGTTAATTGATGAGAACACAGCTGGGAGAAATCAAAGTAATGCCAATGAAACAAGACGGGCGGGGTAACAGACAAGATATGAACATGCAGCCAATGCGGACGCACATCGCTGCATGTTCACATTTAACAAAGACGACACGCAGCTGGTGACAACCAAACTGCGCGTGACAAAACACAACATGAAAGCATGCAGCCGAGAGAGAGTGCAAAGCTTGAAACCACACCCACTAACATGACCGAGCGCACAAGAACGAGCAAACACCTGTTCTCACGCGCTCACAACAAGGACGAGCACACGAGTCATGAATGCCAGAATCACAACACAAAAGTTAAGGGACATCATAACTCGCACAAAAGACGTCACACAGACAAGCGTGCACGCGACTCGAACCCTCGAAGCCCCGCGCATGCACACACAACTCAAGACATTACGGTAGTGTCAAAAGCGTCTGCCAAATACAGAAATGTAAAATGTAAATGTGTTGAGCTGAAAAGAACAGCATATAGGTTAAAAACAATATGAGGAAAAATAATGTTTTTGTTTTATTACATTTAACATTGGTGTGCCTAAAAGATATTTCCACAACAATAAGAACCTGTTAAGTTAGTTGAAAAAAATGGATGTACTATTTTTCTGTAATGACCCAATCGAGAGGCAACAGCATCGTGGCATAGTGTATTTAAAAAGAAGCCGGAAAATACTTACTGGGGAGAATTAATGAAGGTGTCTGGTTTTAAACTCTGTGTGAACATATCCAGGCACAGGGAGGGTTTTCGTCTCAGGCACATGTATCATCACTGCATACTCATTAGAGTAAATCAAGTTTCCCTTTCTGTTCCTCATGGCCTTTGTGTGTGTGTTAGTTTTTTTTCTAATTCTCAGTTTATCCCTTTAAGCCATGTCTCCGTTTCCAACAGGTAGCACAGTCCCTAATAGGCTCATTAGCAGTCTGGGCGGCAGTAGGAGGGATGGCCACGGTGGGTCTCTCTCGGAGGACACCACAGCTGTCCCCAGGGAGAGAGCTTTAATTAGATGTCACATTGCAGACTCTTCGGTACTCTCTGGTACAGGCTGACACTCAAATCATCTGACATGTCAGCCATGTTGAGAGTTATATTTTCATCTGTGAATTCAAATATTTCAGTTCTGTGGTAATGTAGCTGGGTAAACGAGTATTTTGCAATGCATAAAATAAAAGGGCCAATTACATAAAACGTGTCAAACAATAAAGAAATGGAAAAATTGTTTAATACATTTGAGTGAACATCATCTCCGTCATGTTTAAAAAAACATGACATATATACATGGGAGAAGTGTACCAAGTGTCATTATTTTTATTACTTATTCATGAGTATCAAGTCATCACATGCTCATTTAACAGTATTTAACTCTCAATGCATGCGCTGAATTTGTATTGTATTTTTGAAAATTTTGACAAAATGTGCTTCATATTACTGATTTTTATATTTGATCATATATACATTTAATTTATATTTTACACTTCTGTTTACACATTTTGGGTCGGTAATATTTTTTGAAAAAACACTTTGATCAAGAAAAATGTATTATTATTTATATTGATAACAGTTTAACTGCTTTATATTTTTGTTGAAACCTCAATGTATTTAAAAAAAAGATTTTAAGTGCCTTTATAGTCACTTTAATGCATCCTTGCTAAATAAATGTATTAATTTCCAGATAAAATCCAAATCCCATTTGAACACAATCCACACATTGATCCCGAGGTTCTTTTATCCCACTTCTATTATAACTCAACCATCACATTTTGAACAAGTCTGTCAGTCAATTGTCAAAAGTGGCTTTTCCATTTGACCTCTTCATGCTCCAAACAACATCAAAATGCACAATAAAAGTTGCGTACAAATGATTATAGAAATATAACTATAGTTTTAATTATTATTAGTTATTTTATTAAAAATGTATGTAAAATATTTATACTTATTTTTCTGTTTTTTGAACAATGGCTTTAGAAGAATATTGCACACAAGTTATTTATATTGTTGTCTTATTTTGTTTCGATTTTATTTTTGTATTATTTATTGTCACTTCACAGATAAACTATAAACCGTATGAATGTTGTATTTTGATTATTATTCAAAATTCTTCTTTTGGACAAAGTAACAGCACAAATAATACAGTATAAAAGTTCAAAACTGACTGTTAAGTGAATTGACATCCTTTACAAAACAAGATGCTATAAGATGTGCTATAAGATCCACATTACACAGAGATAGACTGTTGCAAGAATTCAGCCTGTTTTATGATGTAAACACAACTTTACACCACTTTGACGCAACTGTTTATTTTCTTGTGAAGAGAACCATTTTCATCAAAGAAGATTTTAGGAAGAAACAGCATATCTGAGATGCACTGTAAACTGTACTCAGATTTTAATTGTGCTGTAATTCTAGCGAAGCTGGAGAGGTAAAGATGAGGTCATGCATGGCGAAGCTCCAGGAGGCGTGATTAAACGTTTCAACCCGCCCCCGCGGGATTATCTGATCAACCGCATGCAGCATGCACAGGATTAGAGCAGCATCGCCACAATCACATCTGCACCGAAAAGTGAGACACAGGAGCCTTATGAGGTCTCTAAAATCATGAGTTTGGACAAACAAACACAAGGTTTGATGCTTTGTTTAGTGCAGTTTGATGAGAAGGTTAAGTTTTTTTAATTTTTTTGTAGGCTATTTAGTGAGAATATAATAAGAAAGTCAAAGAAACAGTTTTTGGTCATTCAAGCATCAAGCTTTAAAAAAAATGATAGTGTAAAATATTCAATTATAACTATGCCTATATTTATATACAAAAAAATAAACATTTAAGATCAAAGCTTTTGTAATCAACTATATGAAAGACAGTTTTGTCTTTTTTTAAATATATTTATTTAAAATTCAATGCATGAGTTTTACAGTAACATATACACAACGCCTTTGTGATGAACGTGCTGAATTTATTAATTTATATTTAAAGTTATAGTGTGATTTCCTCAAACATAATAGTATTTATTAATTAATAATTCATGCTATTTGTTACTAATATTTTTTTTACACTTTTTAAACAAAAACATTTTTACTTTTTTGGCAATATGACACTCAATGTGTCACTCATATGTTAAAAAAATACTAGTTTTTTTATGATTAACACCCTTTCATGTTATTGACTCTTTTATTATATTTCTATTTAAAATCATGAATGCAAACACACAAGGTATGATGGTTTGTTTGATGCAGCTCAATAAAGCAGTTCAGTTTGTATATAGACCGTACGCTATTTAGTGAGGATATAATAACAGATGAAATCATGACCTCATGTGAAAGAAAATCATCGTTTTTGGCAGTTCAGGGTTGTTGGTGCAGTTTTACCTCAAAGGGGTTTCTGTGCGCCTCAACAGGATTTCCTGGAATTATCTCATCATCAGCTCTCATCATCAGCTCAAGCGATTAATGATAATGCGGAATGTCATCCGCTTTTTGAAGCGCTCTCCTCTCTTCTGCTTCTGGAGGATTCAAAGTCCTACACGCTTCCCTTTTAATGATAAAGGCAGGTCTAGTTGTCAGGTGTAGTAGTCATTTTTAGGAGAAGGAAAGCCTGGAATCCTTGATGTGCCCCTTATGATGAAACATGTAGGAACATTAGGAAAAGTTTTTTTTGTGTATGTGTGTGTGATTTATTTAATAAGCCAAAAGGAGTGTAAAGAAGATGGATGGCATAGTTAGTGGAGACATAACATTCAAAATAATTGACTCATTGTCTTGATGGAGAAGCTCTGTCCCAATTTAGATCTCCTAATTTGGTTAGCCGCCCAAGGAATATGACATTATTTTGTCACGGACATACTTGGTCTACGCATAGATGGATGGGAGATCTCACCTCTCTTATTGCGCTCCAATGAAGATGAATTCTGTGCATTTAGCCATAGTGATGTTTGGTTGAATTGGACTGCTTAAAGGGGAAAAAAGTCAATGGCCCATTTTGTGTTGAATTGCTGTCATACGGGGAATTGAGGTTCGGAATTGTCTCATGGATCTTTTCGTCTAGAACCCAACGGCTGCTGTCATCAATCTTAGCAAAGCAGCGAAATAAGCTTGGGGAGGACAATCCCTTCTACCTAGCTAGAATGTTGTAACACCCTGCTAGCTTATCAGAGGGAAAGATGAATGTTCTGGGTGTTACCCATTACTGTCAGACGTTGAAACCTCTGGAGATTTTTGAGGGTTATTATTGTAAGCTTGACTTGTTAAAATGTCTTTTATTCTACAATAATCCCACTTTTCAGTTTAAATGCTCTCTGTGCAAAACCTAATTCCAGAATTGTTCTAAGGGTTTGTTCTGAGAGTTTGATTTGAGGTAGCAAAAGAAATACATTTTGAATTTGAAATGGATGTCATATACAGTGGTGTGAAAAAGTGTTTGCCCCCTTCCATTTCTTTTTTTTGCATGTTTGTCACATTTAAATGTGTCAGATCATCAAACTAGTTTAAATATTAGTCAAAGATAATATAAGTAAACACAAAATACAGTTTTTAAATGAAGGTTATTTTTATTGTTTGTTTTGGGAATGTTTGTTTTGTTATGAGTGGAACTGGTTGCCACTCATAGCAGAAACAACTGCAATCGAACGTTTGCGATAACTTGCAATGAGTCTTTTACAGCTGTGGAGGAATTTCAGCCCACTCATCTTTGCAGAATTGTTGTAATTTAGCCACATTGTAGGGCTTTTGAGCATTTTGTAGAGCTTTTTTAAAACTGCCGTTTTAAGGTCATGCCACAGCATCTCAATAGGATTCAGGTCAGGTCTTTGACTAGGCCACTCCAAAGTCTTCATTTTGTTTTTCAATTCAGAAGTGGATTTACAGTTGAGTTACACTTTTTCACACAGGACCATGTAGGTTTGGATCCCCAACACCCCCCCCCCCCCCCTTAATAATAACAACCATTTAAAAACTGCATTCAGTGTTTACTTGTTATCTTTGACCAATGTTTAAATTAGTTTGATGATCTGAAACATTTAAATGTGACAAACATGTAACAAATAAGAAATCAGGTTTTGTGTTCTGTTTTGCATTATCTCGATACTTTTTTGCAACCCCTGAGGCCATCAACCAAACTCGACTGTAAATGCATTAATTCACTACATTTATTCATGTTTAATACATTCACTTTCCTAAGTTAAAAATAGACAGACCTCAAAACAGAAGACTTCAAATTTCAAATTGTCAGGGTTCTGCCACATTCGGTCTAGTAATCTCTTGTTGTTGTGGCAGGGCTCTGACACTACCGTAATGTCTCGAGCGCGTGGCTTTGAGTGTTCGAGTCGCGTGCACGCTTGTCTGTGTGACGTCTTTTGTGCGAGTTATGATGTCCGATCTCGATAGTTTGGTCTGGTTCAGTTTCGGTTTGGGCATTCATGACTCGTGTGTTCGTCCTTGTTGTGAGCGCACGAGAACAGGTGTTTACTCATTCTTGCACACTCTGTCATGTGAGTGGGCGCGGTCTCAAGCCTTGCGTGAGCCGTGCTCTCTCTCGTCTGCGTGTTATGTTTAGCACGCGGTTTGTGCTTTCATGTTGTGTTTTATTGTCACGCACAGTTAGGTTGTCACCAGCTGCGCGTCGTCTTTGTTTAATGTGAACATGTAGCAATGCGCGTCCGCATTGGCTGCATGTTCATGTATTGTCTGTTACCCCGCCGGTCTTGTTTCATTGTCATTACTTTGATTTCTCACAGCTGTGTTCACATCAATTACCTTCCCCACGTGCTCCCTTTATAATCCCCTCGTGCTGCTTCATTGTCTTCTGTCCTGATGTCTAGTCTAGTCGAGTCCTAGTTGTTTTCTAGTCGAGACCTAGTTGAATCCAAGTGGAGTCCTAGTTGAATCCTGGTTAATCCTGGTCCTAGTCCAGTCCTTGTCTGTTTCCCCCCCTGGGGGTGGTTTTGTTTGTGTCTTTTTTTTTTCTTTTTTCATTTCTGTCAACAAATGATCTTCCCCTTACGATCGGGTCCTCACATCCTTCCCGTATCCTGACACAAATGTGTTGCATTTCTTGCAATTTTGTAAATTTGTCTTCCTGTCACACTTGTGCATCTCTACACCATCAGAAAGAGGTCATGTTCATTTCCCTGACTCCAACGCTATAAGTGCTCGCAGGCATTCACTCACCTCTCAGATTGTGCAGAAACATTCATGGAGAGAATGTATGTTTGAGACAGCGGAGAAAAATGTGCTTTCCTGTGATCCTTTTTATCTATAGAATCACAAACGGTCCTGCAACGGTATATGAAGTGCAGGAGCTCAGATTGGATAAAACTTTCACACTCTTTTAAAAGGGCAAGGGATTGTAGTTTTGTTATCAGTCACGTCAGTCAGTATTAAGTTTGCTGTGATAGCTAAAATGCCATGGTGAGGAGGACTGTAGAAGATCTGCTGGTGACTGTTTGCCTTTGTTCTTATATCATCCCATCACTTTGTAATGGCTGCCGTTCAATGTTTCACTCCCTTTCTTTATATATCAAAGGAACTGAATATCAAATGCACAGCTTGCATGAAAATACTGTAGAAGTTTTTAATGTTTATGAGGTGATATCAAGCACTGTGACACGTCACAGTTATTTTGATCATCTGAGATAAAACACTTTTGCTCCCCTTTGATTGTCACGGCTGTTTCATGTTTTCGTGTTGGCCTTCAGAGCGTATTACTGGTCACATGTTCATTACTCTGTCCGCATGGGCAATTATTTTGCATAAAGCTCACCATGGACTCTTGAATTAAAATAACAGCATGACACAATGAAAGTTCTATAGGAGAAATAATAGTAGCTATAATAAGAAATGTTTTTAGAGCACTAAATTGGCATAATAGAATGATAACTGATGGATTCTGACTGGAATAATGACTGCTAAAAAAATTCACAAGTATAAATTACATTGAATACATTGAAAAAACGTTATTTTAAATTGTAACAACAATTCACAATAATACAGTTTTTACTTTTTGAACAAATAAATGCAGCCTTGGGGAGCATAAAATATATATTTTAAATTCTGCTAACCCCAAACTTTTCAGTAATAGTGTGAATACAGAACCTGTGTCAAGCTCATTGTTAGGCACTTCTCACATTTAACATAAGACTGTTGTTGGGCACATTGTGAATACCCCTCAAAAAGTCCCTGAATGCCAATTTAATACACTGCAAAAAGCAAAGTGGCTGGTATTTTGATTAAAACCCAGAATGTTTGTTGCGGTTCTCCCATTAGGCTTCTGTGAAGAGTGTCTGTTGGACAGCCCTATCAGTTTGACTGACAGTCCTTCCCAACCAGCCAACACAAAAAGAAAGCATGAGTGAGCAGGTTGCCAATACCGCAGATTACTTCGTTTATCACCAGCAGTCTGATTACACACAGGCCCAATGCAACAGTGGGTTGAGCCCATTTTCAGACACACATTAAATAAATCAGGTGTCCTGTGATCGTCAAGAATGCTAAGATACATAGTGACTTTTTTAGACCAGCTTTAGTTTTGAAGGTAAACCAAGGACAACCTATAGCCATTTGAAGTTTTGAATGGCATCTTTAAAGACATAGAGACAGAGTTTTAACATATTTGTTTCATTTTTCTCAGGAATGTGGACATTAATGAAACTCATGTCTGTGTCACGGTTGGGGAGTAGCTAGCTTAACTACATTTTCAAGTAGCTTGACACTGGCTCAGTTACTTTTAAAATGGTGTAGCTTTTCCAGTAGTTAACTACTTTTCCCAGCAAGTAGCGGTGTACAACGACCAAAAGTTCATTACATTTTGCATTCTGACAAGTCACAAGCCTTTAATGCAGTAATGCAGTAACGTCTTCTTACTAGGTCACAAACTAAATCAAAACTAATATCAAAATAAAGTATATCAAATGTCTACTTCTGATTTAATCACAAAGATGACTCGCCAAAGATTACCTTTTGTGGTGTAGTTCACAAACTTTTTCAGAATGGTAGCTTGAATGTAACTTCACTTTAGCTATCGAGTAGCTTACGAGTTTGTCAAGCTACAGCAGTTACGGAGTAGCTTCCCCAACACCGATGTTTGTCTGTGTGTGTTTTGCATCAATATCCACAGTAATATTGATTTTTGTGTGACCTTAACCTCGGGGTTTGATAGAGGGATTGATTGCTCTCATTGATGATCTTTTTGGGTGTGTGTGAGTTCATACATATATTATGTATATCAATATATCTATACATCTATATCTATATACACTGTATATGTATGTGTCTGTATATGTATGTATATGTATATATATATATATATATATGAATAAAATTGCCTATTTTAGTCATCCGAATGTAAATGGTACCTATTAATCTCACTTTGATTTTACAGTTATCATATATCAAATCATATCAAATATTTCTACATGAATATTATGATACTGAAGACGATTATGTACTGTGAAGATTATGATTTTTTTTCCCTTCTGCTGGCTAAAACTACAAGATCAGAATGCCGTTTGTTCCTCCTCCTGTCACAAATGCATTCTAAATTCAATAGGTGGTGTTTCTTTGTCTTTGTCTTGTTTATCCTCTCTTCTGCTGATGTTATCAGGTATTAAATCTCTTCTGTTCCCTTGTTCTCAATGGTAGCATCTGTCAACAGCAACTCTTGACCTCAACAGCGGCACAGTCTGATACCAGTACTTAAAAATGGCCCCACACAGAAGAAAAGAGTGGCAGAGCCTCAAGAAATCTCTCCATCCTCCTCTCATATCTGGTCTCTCTCTGTGACTGACCCTCAGGGTGGCCAGCTCAGCCGAGCCTTGCCAAAATATTGTTCTTCTTGACGAGATGGCCTTGTCAGCCTCTCACTAGTTATGTCTGTCAAAGTCAGTTCCTCTGAGTGTGTACGAAACCTTCAGCACTTAAACTGTGATGTTCTCTTCCACCGACCTTGCTAAACCCAACTGGAGTATGTTTTGCTTGAGTCTAGGGCTGTGCAGTCAAATTAAAATTGATATTGTGATGCGGCATCATGCTATTATTAAACTGTCAATGTTTAAACCCCACCCTAAACTGAATTGTTGCTTTTTGCCTTTAACAGTCTGCTTGAAAACAAATGCTTCTATCAGTAACAACGTCTTTGTCGAGGTCAATGTAATCTGGGAATTCCTGGACAATGATGCTTTACTGAACACACACACTCACTGCAGATGCGCTCGACTCACTGAACACACACTCGACTCACTGAACACACAGACTCACTGCAGACGCGCTCGACTCACTGAACACACACTCGACTCACTGAACACACAGACTCACTGCAGACGTGCTCGACTCACTGAACACTCACACACTCAACTCACTGAACACACACTCAACTCACTGAACACACTCACACACTCACAGACGCGCTTGACTCGGCTCAACTCCTGCGCCTCCTCTTCCAAGATAGCATCTAGAAGGCTGTAGACTTCCACGTGTCTTAGACACCCGCCACTTCCGAGAGTTCTTCTGCGGCTGTGCGGGACTGTACGTGCAACGTGAACTCAGCACATGCGCAGTGAACAAGGTACGCTCATGACTCACGATATAACCATGTGAAGTGGCGACTTTGTCAGAGATATTTGCTCGAGATATTAGTGTTTGGTGACATTAAGGAATCGACATTAAAGAACCGAAAATACTAAGACAAATAGGGAGTTTGGTGGTTCCACTTCAAAAATGTCGACATAATAATATTGCCGAGTTAACCATGACTCGAGATAAGTGAACAACACTGTATATTACATTTATATATTTTTTGTATATTTAACTATATAACTGTACACTCTCTATGTGTGTGTACTATATACAGTATGTATAAATATTGCACACCACGTTGACGTAAGCTGTTTCAATATGATTTGGCAGATTTAAATGTTTATCATATCGTTGCTCAAATTGCAATTACTATTTTTGAGTATAATCAAAATAATCAGTTTACCATTATTTGCAGCCTACTTGACACTTCAGAACAGTACCAATTCAAAAAATAAATATGAAAAAAATTGTTACACTCCTTACAGCTCAAGACGGAGTGAGAAGGAAAGAGAGAGAGACTATTCTGTTACGGATTTAGAAGAGTGATAATAAGACCCTGAGCTGTTTTAATGTCACTGTCACCTCCAGCCTGAAGAGAAGCCACATATGCGTCTACCGGCTGGTAATGAGCTCCTCAAAGGTGCACCAGCACCTTGCAAAAGTGAGAAATCAGAGATAAAGGGACAGGGGTAAGAAAGGAGAATAGAAAGAACCTGTGACAGGAGAAAAGAGAGTGTGGAAATCAAATTAGAGGTGAAATGGGAGGTAGACAGCTGGAGAAGATGACTTTATGTAGAGGAAAGCAGCACTACTGAGACACAGAGATAGACAAAAACAATGAAGACAAAAGAGAGAGGGGATAAAAAAACAGGGAAAAGGACAAAACACTAAGGCAAATGCAAAGTTTTCACTCGCACATCACACTGGGAGAGTCTGAATAATAGCCTGCCAGCGAGTTGTAAATTTGTCATTGAAACAACTCATATGGATATCCAGAAGCAGGTAGATTGTTATTGAACACGCTGCCTGTGAAATTCTCCAGTGAGATGTTAGGTGGTCAGGCGCAGCACAAGAAAGAGAGAGAGAGAGAGAGAGAGAGCAGACTTTACAGCCCACTGCGTTCACACGTCCATTTCTGCAGCACCAGAACTTGACAGCAATGGCACTGGCCCTGTGCCCTTAAAGACTGGAATCAGTGACCTCAGACTGAAGCAGAGACTGAAGCCGGGTGTGTATTTGATGTATAGAGCATGTAGAGCGATGTACTTTGAGAACAAGTCCGCACACACAGTACAACAGAGCGAAAATATCTTGGGCTTCACTGTGGTGATGCACAAAATGTACAGAAAAAGAGAGAGACCTGAACAAATTCGATGAATGGGGTGAACGCAGACAATGTTCAGCAAATTTTAGGGTTCATTTAGGTTCATAAGTGTTTTTTAAGTGATTAATTATGCACATTTTTAGTGTGATAAGTTGTTTTAAACCTAATCAAGGTTTCACAAAGAGAAACATCTGGCATCATTAAAAGTTCAAATCAGAATAAAAATCACATAAAATCTGCACCTGATTGCAAGATTGTTTTCATCACAAACTGTGCAGACTGTCGTACAAGCAAAGAAAATATTAGTATGATGGATAAGTTAATAAAACCTGAGAAAGAATGGTTGAATGCCTTGGTTTCCTAGTCACTTCCGTTTAAAGGGTTGGTCACCAAAAAAACAAAACTAGTATTATTATTTTAATCACCCTTGTGTCTTTCCAAGTGAGTTTTGTGAAACTCTAGTTTTGAAGAAAAAAAAATGTTTTTGTCCAACAAGTGCATGTGTTTCAGTGTAGGTACAAAACACGAAAAATATTCAAAATATTTTATTTAGTGTTTCACAGCAGGTTACAGGTTTTAAATGATATGACGGTGAGTAAATGATGAAACAACGCAGGCCAAGAAAAAAAAAACATTAAAGTTGCTGTTCAGTTATCTCAGCTGAGGGGGGAGGGGGGGGAGATATCTGAAATATCCCCCTCCAAAAAACGACTAACAGCTGAAATCTACAACACTGCTAACTAAGTTTGTCTTCAACCCTGATCAAACACACCTAAAACTAATCAAGCTTTTGGGATTGCTTGAAAAAAAAAACAGGTGAGCTGAAGCAGGTTGGAAATAAACTTTACAGGACAGGGTTGAAGAATTTACAGGATCTTTAATGCCTGTTTTATGATTATTTCTTAATGAATTATCTTAATGATAAAATGGGCTCGTTAATGATAACAAGGCCTCAGGCTGTTTTTATTCACGCAGTTCTAGACCCACCTTCTGAAAGGACTGCATATCATCTGATCTGAGTAGATTTACTAGTGTGGTTTTCAAAGTGATTCAGGGTTCCATACATCACACGAAGTGGATCAAACATGCAGATATGAATGCAGGTGGCCATCTAAACCAATTTCAAACAGTGAGATCAAACCTGATTTGCCTCTGTGTCATTTCTCTGGGCTGCCTGGAACGTGTCAAGTTTTCCTTCAAAGTAAAACCCGCAGACCACTTGAGAATAGTTTTATTGGTATTACTAGGTAACTTTATGCTAATTTCTGCATTTGTGTGATGGTTGTCAAAGAATACAGATATTCTGTTTTAAGAGGCTCAGGCACATCAGCAGACAGTGAAGTGCAGGGTTGTTAGCTATTCTTTTTATATTCCCTTATATATAAAAGGACAGAAAATAAAATTTAAAGACAAGAAATGTCTTAACGTTTTAAAAAGAAATGTCAAAACAGACTTTGAATACAGGCTATATAATTTTTTGCTAAAAAAAAACCCAGAGAAGCTTGGAAGTTTGGAATGACATGAGTGTGAGTAAATAACAGAATTTTAAATGAATGGTTTATTGTGTGTAGTCTAAGGAGTGAACTGCCATTGTTAGGGACTATATTTAGGTGAATGTTTATTGTGACATCATTTCTATAAACTATTACCCCAACTATAATTAACAGCAGCTAGCCACAGTCTGTTAGATGCAGCCTAACACTTTTATTTGTTTACGTGTCTTGAATTGCCCATCACAAACTTGTTTATCGCTGCTCCTCACTTTGGCAAAGTAATATGATGTCCCAGAATTCCCATCAGAATGGGTAACCAGCCGTAGCATGCTACTCATGTCTATGGGTCATGACCATCAACTGCATGTCCTATGTGAACAATGTCATCATACTTTAATTTGTTCAGGAACACAAAAGATGACTCATGATTGTGTAGGGAGATGAGGATAGGTGGAGGTACAGGAGTACAGGAATTGTACTTTAATATAAACAAAACCACTTAAACAATACAAAACAAAATGACACTTCTTTGTGCAAAATCTTGGAACATAGACACTGAGACTGCAGACAAGGAACAATAACCATACATCGACAACACTTGATAGAGACTGGAAGAAAACAGGAGGTTGAAATACACAAGGAAGGAATGAGGGAATTAGACACAGCTGACAAGACTAACGATGTGATTGCTGACGCGACTAGAATGGAACCATACTGGGAGAACACGGAAGGAAACAGGAAGTAGACAAAGACATGACTGACATGTAACAGGGTTCTTGTTAGCCATGGAAAGAGCACTATTACCACCGGACCTATTTCGCACACTCCCTTCACATGTTTACTGAGATGAGAAACAGTTGCATGATGGGTCCATTATCAGTGACCTTCTGTAACACTAGAGGTCTCGGTTGTGTCGTTCAGTGGAGGACGGATATATATTTAATAGCCCTCAACCATAAGAAACCCTTTGAGGGATGAAGGTTGAACAAATAAAGACATAAAGGTCATTGTAGAACTTTGTAAATGTGCTACACTGCGGGAGAAAATTGGAGAGAGAATGCATGGATTGATCAGTTGGGAACAATGGCTTTTCTGAGTGTTTGTTCTTGCTATCAGTAAAACCTATTTCTGTCATCCACCTTCTATATTAAAACCCTACATATAGTAACATATGTACTGATTCACACAATGGCATTCTTTACAAAATATTATAGCGCAGAAGAGACCATATCTTTAGTTTATTAGGCTTTTAATCCTATTTTCATGAAATAAATGTTTCCATGAGTGATTTAATATACTGTTTTTACTCTTCATATTGAGAAATGGAGCATTTGAAGAATAAGCCATGAAAAGAGGACAGAAAACAAGTTGAATGTCATGACAATGACATTTTTGGTGTCTGTCTAGTCACCCATGTTCACTTAAAACTAAACTTCCATTCTAAGCAATTAACATGGTCCTTAAAGCTGCTTTGAAGCAATTTATCTTGTGTGGTATGCAAATCTGAATGATTACTTGTGATTTGTATCTGAGATAAATCAGCAGTCTGGGAAAGATTGTGGATTCTTTATAATTTGTTCTTTTTTTTTTTTTTTACTTTTACAGTGTATTATGACTGCTGACCCAAATACAGCATTTACAATTTATTTTAGACAGTATAGTATACAATTTTAATATCTGCATTTATTGGTTTTCATCCATAACATGAAAATAATTATTGGTTTACTAGTTCTGCATACCTCAATTTCATATACACATATCCAAACATATTGTCTCCTGCATTGCACGGTTAGTTGTTCTGAGACCTTTATTTTGTTCAAACTGTTTCTGGGAAGTTAAGTAGAACTTTTGCAACTCTGAAGACATTTAGCCCTGAAGAACTTTGAATCATGTTATATAGTAAATGAACAATAGATGTTGCAAATATTTAAGCTTTAATAGAACAAAAGAAAAACACAAGGCACAGTAGCTTGTTTTTTTTTAAAGATAAGTCAAGATCACAAGAAAAATTGGTGTTTTCAAGTAAACAAAAGACCAAAAATAAAAAAGTATTGCATGGCCTCTGTGGTTTTCTGTATTTGGTAACAGTCATTATTTTTTATATTCCCTGTTGTGTCACAATAATATTTCTCAGTAGTGGCTTCTGACAAAATTTAGGTAGGGCAGATTTTGGGTCTCAGCGCTATATTCTAATTGCTGAACACATGCTGAACACTTTTGGCAGAGATGTTATTCCATAAATTGTAATGTTGATTGACAGGCTTTAAGGACACACAACACACATAGAGCACTATCTTAGAACTGCCTTAATTTAGTAATTACTGTGCATATGACGCTATTTTGAATTGAATTGCTTAATGTAGTACTTATTGCCTCCAAATTTTGTTTTTGAATATTAGAAGTATATTCTAAAACAATTCATGTTACCTTATAAATTTTGCTCTGACCAAGATGATATCAATTCACTTCAGCAATTTGTCTGCATCAGGTCAGTAACTAGTTGTTATGTCTGTTCTTCCTATGTGAAGTAGTGTATCAAATTAATGAAAATATAAATGTTTTACTTTAAACATGCTCATGCGAATAGCCTTTATACAGTGGTGTGAATTTTTTTCTCCATGTTTTCAAAGATTCTTTTCATTTTTTTCTAAGATAATATAAGTAAACACAAAATGCAGTTTTTAAATAACACTTGTAATTATTAAGGGAAAACAAAATCCTAACCTACACGGCCATTCAAGTAGCTCTGGTTCTAGAAATCTCCAAGCTTCTGCACGGTGACAACATTGCTGGGAACTGTACAGCTGTCAAATCACAGGTGGATGATGCAGTATGAATATTCCCCCAGTCACACATCTGCAATTCTGGAATATGATAGAAGACATGCAGTTCTTCAATTGCCACCGAGCCAAAAAATGGGAATGCTAATGTGCCGTATGTGCAAACGTGCACACACACATAGGTTTGATGACACTGACCTTCATCTCCTCTGGGCAAGGTAGTCGGTAGACAGCCATTTATCTTTTATTCATTCTGCCATTTCTAAGGAAGGAAGCTTTCCTGCCACGGTGGCTTGTCAAAGTAGAGGCCATTTTGTGATGTGTGGCATGCTTTGGCTGATCAGCACACACACACACACACACACACCAGGCTCACACACATATATATTCATATTTCTGAGTATATCACACACACACACATTGCAGTTAGTTGAGCAGTCATGTGGAGATGAGATGTGAATGATTTGACATATGTCAGTGAAACTAGTTTGACAGTCCTTAAAACAAGCTGCTTTACCTCAACCTCTTTCTTTCTCCTTCTTTCACTTTCATTTCTGTTCCTGCCTTTCATTATCCATCTCTTTTGCTCCAGAAACAACATTGTATTCTCACAAGAAGCCACACTGCACCACCTGAGCTACGTATAACGAAAAAAACATCTCAAATATTGTCAAATGCTTTTTGACAAGACTTCCCAGCCGTTGTTTCCAGCAACTGTTTTAAGTCCCTATGCCACCTTTCCAGCGCTTTCTCTGACACGATTGCTAGAATAATATACAGAGTCTGTCCTCCTCTGCTTTGTTTGCGTAACACCGAGATACTCTTCTGCAACCATTAGCATTGAGACAGCAGTATGGCCTTTTTGTTATTTCTTTTTTGATAATGATTCAGCTGTTTGAACATTTATAGCTACTTTTGTATATCACATACCACTAATGTATGCATTTTCCTTTGTGATAAGGAAAATCATGTAAAATAAAAGATCATTTAAGAGTGTAGTTCACAAAAAAGCAAATAAATCACTACCTAAAATTTTATTTTAGATTTAAAAATGTAAATATTTATATAAAATATCTGTTTCAGAGGATTATAAAAATAATTCAGTTTATTGTGACCTATAAAATACTGTAAATGTCTAATACATCAAATATTATGCACAAACATATTCAAGAAAATTATTGCATTTTTCACAACTGTTTTATTTTCAGACTATTTTCTATTGTTTTTTTTGTTTTGTTTTTTTAAAGAGCAGCAATTTATTTTTGACTTTTTAGAGTCAAGAATGCATTTCATTCAGAATCACTGCTAACATCTATTTAAAGTTTTTAATTTTTAATCCCTGTGTCTGTTAGAACATCATGCTAACAACACCAAGGTTCAGGGTTTAATTCCCAGGGAATGCAGAATGTTAAAACATATGCTTCGAATGCACTAATATTTAACATTTGATGAAGTGCCTGCCAAATGTATAAATGTAAATCCCTTTGGAAATCTTCAAGTTTGTCTTATTCGTCTTGTGAGATCCACAAAATCTGCAAATTCTCATAATTTATTTACATGACAGACTTGTTAGATTTCCTCACATGACCATTTGTGTAAAGGGCTTCATATTGCCACGGTATTGATGAATTAGTAATGCTGCAGAACCGCAAATCCATCTCCATATACACTGATCTGACCACCATTTCTCTCCCACTCTTCGCAGATGATAACTGTCGTCTGGGAGATTATAAAAAATTGAAGACCAAGATGTTGGACTTACACGCTCAGAGGTACTTGACCTCTGGTAACCATGGCAGCTACGAGAAGGATATGGCAACTAGGAAGCATCTGGTGGACATGATGTTCAAGCGCTTTGACGCAGATGGTAATGGAAGAGTTGACAGCAGTGAGCTCTCACAGGTAAGACAGAACAAGAGCGTAACAAAACAAGTCTCTTTTCTCTCAACGTTTAACTGACAGTGCAGTTAAGTGCTGTCTTTTCAACTTCTTAACGTGCATCTGCCATCTTAATGACCATTTTCAAACCAACTCAAGAGGTCAATTTTCAGTTAAAAGAGAAAAATAGAGACGTTGCAACGTTAAACAGTAAGGATAAATTGGGGCCAGAGTCAGAGTGTTTTGGGCTGTGGATTGAACTTTCATTTATCATTTAAAACCTTTGCTGTCTTAATCTTTCAGAAAAATCTTTGCAGAAAAACATAAAAGACTGAATCAAGTTTTTGGCAAAATATGGGAAGATGAATGAAACACGATTTGCATGGTGATGCTCCTGTGCCGTGTTTTCAAAAATCTGCTGAGAAATATAATAATGCATTCTTTACCATAGTGAAGCATGGAGGAAGAGCTGTCATTGTGCAGGGAGCCTTTAAGCTGCTGGTATTGGTGAGCCGCTTCACTGTGAAAAGTCCTTTAATGCTTTGGAGTACAGGAGAATATTGAAGAATGGCTTGCTTCCCACTATTGAAAAGTTGGTATTTAAAGAGTAGTTATCATCATCATCGGGCGGGCTTTTTAGGCACGACACTTTGAAACCATCCCTTCTTGTCTCTGGCGATCTGATCGACATCCAGTTTAACTTTAGCTTTGTTTGTTAGATAAGTCCAAATTTAATCATGGTAGTTCATCTTTGCTCTGCCTTTATGATTTTGACCAATCTCCGAGTTGTAGAGGATGTAGATGTTTGGTAGCTCCTCTTTGTCCATTCTGAGACAGTGACCCGTGAACTTTAGTTGTCGTTCTCTGATTTGATCTTGTATTGGCTGCTGCAATACTTTCTTGTATAACTCGTCGTTTTTCATGTGGACTTCCGCTTGTCTAACTCCCAGTATGATTCGGTAGCATGTCTTGGCGAATGTATCTAGCTTTTTCTTGAGTGGCTCTGTGAGAACACAAGATTCGCATCCAGAGTAGTGATCAGATGTTATTCTTCAACGAGATAGTGCTCAAATTACAAAGACAACCATGAAGTGGCTTGAGAACAAATCCATCAGGCTCATGTTTTGTCCAAATCTGAACCCTTGGTGTCACCTTAAAATGGGAGTCAATTTTCAACTACTCATGAACTGTTTGTGTGATATGGTGAATAATTGTCACTACAATTGTAATGGCTATCATATTGTTTTATTTCTGTAAATTCTGATGTGTTTCTATGTAATCGGAGATCTGGTTACAGATGTTTTGTGTTCTATACTAAGAGTTTATAATTCACTTCGGTGTTTCTTCCTCTGGAGTTGGATGCGTGTGATTGGTCGTGCGTGATGTGTACAAATGCGTACCGTTGTAGAGGGAGTTCTCGCGATACACTAATCCCAAACTTGAACGTAACAAATGTTTACATACTCGGTTTGTATTTCTAAGCTGTTTAGAAAATGTAAAACTTAATGTATAGAATTTGTGTCGGTTCCTGTTATACCTAATTCAACAATATTCATGTATTGTGTGTGAATGTATATTCATTTAATACCACTTCTTTACAGGATTGAAGCCATCAACATTGAGTGGCCATTGAAGCAAAGCGATCTGCAAGTTTACGCACTTGTATTAAACATTTAAAGAAAACAAAAGGGAAGGCTATTCCTTGCTAAACTACTTTATCTACCAGTTATTTGTGGTTAAAATGGTTAAGACCATTAAAAGACCACTAAATATTTTTTCGTCTTTGGCTTGGCCATTTTATTTTTCTCCTTAGGAGTATATGGCTATTTTGAGATCACAACAGTTAAGGAAAGGAAAAACACATACAAATAAGTTTTGTAAGTGTACACAATAAAGAAAGACTAAAAGACTGAATTTCTAAACTTTTAATCTGCTGTACTCTAAAAAGCAGCTCAAGTGTTTAGCTCAAAAGCCTTAAACGGATAGTCCACCCAAAAAATATTTACCATCATGAATTTCCAAACCTGTGTGACTTTCTTTCATCAATGGAACACAAAAATATATATATTGAAAAATGTTGGAAACAATAGTTTTGATTCTCATTGACTTTCTATTTTATGGACATTAAATACAATAGAAGTCAATGGGAACAGACTGTGTTATCAACAGTTTTCAGAATATTTTATAAATAACAGTCAGGTTAATACAGGTGTGTAAAGATATTATGATAAGTAAACGATGACAGAATTTTAATTTTGGGTGTACTATTTTACGAAAAGGGAAAATTAATGAAGTCCAATTGAAGCCTGTTTGTGAATCCTTGTTGATTTGGTTTGATAACAATAATGTAGGAATCTGATATTGAAATTGCAAATGAGCTGGCAAGCTTGTCTCTTTTTTTAATAACTCGTTCATAAACTGATCCCAGGTCAGTTATGCTTTATCTTGTCCTGCGGCAGAAAGATTACACCTGTCCATAAAGATACTGTGCATAGCAAAATGAGCAACATATGAATTTATTCATATTTCTCCAGAGAAAAAACTCTGAGCGCATTTTCACTCTCAGTTACAGGCGTGAGCCATTTCAATTTCATTGTGCAATATTTTCATGTCATTTGCATATTTCTTCATTCTCAGTTGGAAAAAGAATAGATCTCTTTTCATGCATGCAAGATTGAAGACAATGTAAAAAAGTGAAAATTTGGACCAACCCTGAATACAAAAGCTTGGCCTTTTGACATGAATCTACCGCAAGGTTGAAAAGGTGATAGAGGAATAGGAAGATATAGCGAAATGCCCTGCAGCGAAATCAAAACATTCTGCTCTAATAGAGCAATTAAACCCCATCAGAATTCTGCTCAAGTCTTCTGGTACACCTGGAATGATTTTAATGCAGAAAGTACAGTCCATATACCCTTTCTGACTTATTGAATAAGCATTGTTACTGATGTCATATCATATATTTAATAATGTATTTATATTAAAATATATAGAATATAGACCTATTTACTTCAGTGTGTCATTCTGGAAAACACTTAATGCTAAACCATTTGAATACATTTACTGCCAAGCCTTAATGTAACCTTTTTCTCAACCCTAGGGGTTAAATTAAATATTTCCCAAAAAATAACCTGGATACCAAGAAGTGAATTTGGCCGCTATTTTTCTTTTAATGATAATAGTTTAACTTTTTAACAACATATATGGTCTTTCAGTCCAGTATGCAAATTAGGTATGAGTCAGTCAGTCAAAATACACTTGTTTTGTACTGTTGGTGCACAGTAACAGCTGATAAATTCCGTGTAATGCCGCACATTGAACAGAACTGAAAATGAGTTAATTTACGTCCATCCCTTTAAAGTGAAGCAATATTGAGATCGTCCAATGAATTCCAAGCTTCATGAACACAGTTATTGACCACAAATTTGAATCCCAGCTAACAATTTTTGGTTCCCAGAACGTTCTGGAAACGTTAGCTTCTGAACATTCAAACATTAGAACGGCAGGAAAGTTTTCTTTACGTAAATAGAACGTTCGCGGTTGGTTCGGGGAACGTTCGTGGTAGGTAAATTAAGCCAAACAATAGCCTGCAGGGAACGTTCTGGGAACGTTCTCTATAAGTATAAAAATTATCCCCAAAAAAGAACCTGCAGGGAACGTTCCCAGAACGTTCTTATTTGGATGCCAAAAAAATAACCAAACGGGAACCAAATGGGAACGTTATGGGAACGTTCGTGTTTACTGGGATGTCACTTACTGCTAAGCCATCATCACACACGTCTTGAGCGCGATGAGTCAAAAGATCATGATCAATGCATGATCTCATTGGATATGAAACAAAAGACACGTAGTTACATCAGATATATAGAAATGAACCAGAAAAGAAAAGCATACATTTTAATACTTTGCATTACTTGAAAACACAAGGCATAATTTACTGGTCCCTACATTAAAATGTAAAATATTACATCTATGTATATAATGGCCCCTAAAAATGTTTTAATGTATCACTACATCCGATGCAAAATATCACACAAACTTGCATCTACAAACAAATGATGCTCAAAAACAGTTTCCAGTTTCCAGAACTAACTTTACCCTGCATTTTTGTGCATCTATAAGTGATACAGTAGAATAAGTACATGCCTAAAGCTGTTCTGAGATTTCATTTAGCATGGTGGATTAGATCTGGAGAGTTGTTCATTATGGAAAACTTTGCTGACATCGCCTGTAGCATTCGGCATGCAGATCAGAGTGGTACATCAACAAATTTATTGCAGCATTTGAAAATTTGCTTATTTGTTTGGTCGGTCTTCTAAGTAAGTGTTAAATCAACACTACAGAGCGAAAGAGGTGAAAGTGAAGGTTTTGAGTAAGTTTTTGTGCTGGTATCAAGTCTCTTGCAAAAGATAACAAAAGGACGGCATTGAATCTGAACACACAAGTCTGGTTTTAGTAATATAAGGCAGCTTGAGTCAGTCTTAGCACTAGACATGCCAAAGCTTTCACTAGATGGTCCTAAGATCAGGTCTGTATATTGTGTGTAGTTCATATCACTTTCAGTAATGTTTTGAATCCATTTACCACCAGTCACCAAGTTAATTATGATTGTTCATACCGTTCATTTATGCTCAAGGCAATTTCCAAATCTTAACTAATCCACAGTGAATCTAACCCCTAACATTTATTATCAACAATCCCTCCAGCTTTTTTTCGCTAACTGTAATTACCATCAGATATTTCTGGCATGGATGAATGTACGATAGAACGTTTTACAGTAATCCCTCATGTTTTCCAGCATAAGGCTGTTATAAAGTCTTGCTCAGTTCTGGATGTTTGCCAGTCTGATGTCTGACACAGATAGGAATCGCTTCTTTAATTATTTAGAATAGTACACTAAAGCAGTGGTTTTGCTACTGGATAGAGATTTTACATCAGACGTCATGTGGATGCCCAAGACGGGAGCAAAATATGTAAACTAACACATCCTTTATTTTGAACAGCATTTGTTAGTATTTCCTCGAGCTATATCCTCTGCATAAACACATTTGCTCTGGTTATTATTTTAAAGCGTCATATACAGTATGTGCTGATTTGGATTTAACCTCTTTAATGTTTTGATCTTAAATCTTGTTGTCATGCAGGTCATCAAGCAGGAAGGTCTGAGCAGGACCGTATCAGAATGCACTCTGTTCGACCTGTTCAAATACAATGACGTCAACGATGACGAACACCTAACTCGAGAGGAGTTCTTCGCAGCTTTTGGTGAGTGTTGGTTTTTGATAAAGTGATGAAATTGAACAAAGCTGAGATAAATGTTCAGCTGCATAATTAGCACCGTCATGGGAGAATGCACATTCGGTAACTGTGACACTTATTTTCTGTGTCATTTGTTAATAGCACATTGGATAATTGTGGCATTGTCATGAAGAAACTGAACACATTCAGTCTCGGTCGGTTACAGGCATGGGCAGTTATAATTTCATTTTCATGTTTCCGTATTTTCTCATTCTCACTGGAAGTAGAATAGTCTCTTTTTCATTAGTTATTGGACAGGTGAGGCAGAAAACTATTCTAGTTCTGATTATGATCGGACATGATGAAATTTTGTTTTGTGTTTGTATTATTTTGCATCCACCCAGATTTTTCATCTCATTATATTTAATTAGTCAGCATTGGCATAGTGCCACCATCTGACTTTTGCATCTATCTCTCTGGATTGGAAAAACATCATTCTTCATTGTTGTCCATTCTAAAGTAGATGCTTATTCTGATATTTTTGTAATCGACATAAACATTGGATATTTCGTTATATTATACCGTATTATACCGTACCGTATAGCCCGCAGGTTTTGGGGTTTTGTGTAAAAAATTGTTGGTGTAACCCGCACCCGGATATAACCCGCACCCATAGATTGATGAACTTTCTTTGTGTAAGTTCACATTTCGAATTTCAAATATTAATCACATGACGTCAATTATCCATAACTGTTCAGGCTCAGTACACAGTGCTTGTGCGTGAAATTCACACAATAAGAAAACAAACACAAGTCAGAATCAGAGCAAAAAGAAAAAGCAGTCTCTCCCGCTGTGCAGCAGCACGTCCCTTAAGAAGCGTATTCTACAGGTGTTGATCATCGGATGAGAAGAGAAGAGCCCGCCCTCATGACAGCACAGCCAAACACTTCTTCTTGCATGATTGACAGGTCAGACAGCCTGTCAGTGGCAGCTGTCAGAGTGATAGGGCAAGGGCCAGAGACAACAACTCTCGCAAGAAAGAAAAACAGAAAAATTTTTTTACATCCTTAGGGACGTAACAAATAAATTGAAATATTATTACATGTAGAAAATTTGTGATATAGCCCGCACCCTTATATAACCCTTTTTATAAGCTGTTCATGAGTTCTCAGCTGGTAAAATACTGTCATACTATATATATGCACATACAGCGAGTGCATTTAGCCCAGCACACAGCTTTGTTTTGTATTTTTGCAAAGTTCCATCACAAAATATATATTATAAAAGCTGTTTGTTTGTTTGTCTCTCTCTGTGTTAACAATGGCAGTCCAAACGCTAAGTGAACCAAAACTGAATGTATGATTTTAATTTTAGGTCAGGACAAAAATAACAAGGAGAACGAACTTTGTCTGCTTCTGTGAAAAAAATGTAGCCATTAAAGAACTGTGAACAGAACCAAACATAATTAAAATCCTTAGGTTCCAGTAAAATATTGTAATATCCTGAACTGGTTCTTGGTTCTCCCAGCCTTGTTCTTCATGGCAAGTTCAGACCATTGGCGTGTCATCTAATGAAGTTACATTTCTCCGTTAGTGCATTCCACAGGGTCAACGGCCTCTGAAATAGACTGTGACTCTGACAACCCACTATTAGAAAGTCAGATCTTGTGGTCACCGTAAAGGTGAATGGATACTAATTAAGCTCTAATTGAAGTCTACTGTCATATATTTCAGTAAGCCACTGAGCAGTGACGGCCTGAGTACGATTTTCCTCTTTCGTGTACTCATTAACGGATTTGCTGAAGAGAAACTGAGGAACACTAATTAACTGCATGACTCAAGATGCAACTAACATTTACTATTGAGCATTTGTGTCAGCCTGAAAACTACGTTTTATTACTAAAGTAGATGAATGCCCAGATGCCATGAATTGCCTATAGTAATCAAGCTGATAAATCTCGTTTTATGTTGAAGAGGTGGACATGACTGGCCTCACTGAACTGAGAAAGTCCTCTGGTATTATAAATATTTATATTTTATTTTTCTGGGTATTCCATCTTAAAATAAGGAGGCCACAAGAATATTGGGGATGTTTATATATTTTTATTTTTATGACTGACAACTGACACAATTAATGACGAACAGCCAATCATTAACTGTTAACCAACAAAATTAAATTAAATTAGAATTAAATTAAATTAGAATGGATTAGTGTATGTGACCAATTTACAGTACAGAAAGTCTTGTTCAGTTTCACATGTGGAAATTTCAGCAGAAACAGGATATGAGAATTCATATGTATCGTCATATCAAGCACCTTGAAGAAAGGGAAAAATGTTTTATATATATATATATATATCTATATATAAAATATATATAATGATATATATAAAATATATCATTACCCTGTTTGGAGACTCATCATCAATACTGGTTCTAGCTAACACAGAGACTTAGTCATTGCCCCCTAACTCAGCTACTCCTTCAGCCACACTTCCTTTGCTGGTTCCCTTCAACTCTTTGTCTTCCCCTTTGATGCCTTGCAAGTTGGAGAAGCCTCAGGACTCAGGCTCTGGCTGCTGATCCCTTCGCTCCAACTCAGCCTGTTGAACTATCAATTCCACCTTGGTTCCTCCCACCCTCGGCTCCACCAGAGACTGTTGCCCTTGCGGCTCCACCAGGCTCCCTCACTCCTCCGGCTCCACCTCGGTTAATCATCACCCTGCTTGTGCTCTGTCTCTCCAGCCCTTTGGCTCCAGCAGGCCCACCCTTCCCTCTGGCCCCTCCTTGGTCTTCGATCACACCAGCTCCGCCTCAGTTCTCAAGCACTTGAGTTCCTCCTTGGAAGCTCATTGCCACAGTGCTGCCTTGGTCCATCAGCTCTCCGTCTGTGCCTCTGACTACCATAACAACAGCTTCATCTCTGTGGTCGTTCCCTGGATGTTGCCTTCCACATCATCATCATGGCTCCTCCTTCCATCGACTTCCACTTGAGAGTTGATGGAGGGATCCAGAAACCCACAGTTCTCATTACACTCTGGGTCTCATCCACCAGGCCACTCCTCCCATCATCACCACCATGGCTGCAACCACCATCTGCTCCTCCATGATCTTCTTCGTCTGTCTGTCTGTCTGGCTGATTTTACAAGCCCTCTGCCTGCACCCTTTTCTATCTCTTTTCCTTCTCCTAGCTTCCCTTTTTCTAGCTCTTGTTCTCCTTGTTTTCTCTTCTTGTCATCTCTTCCCGGAGGTCGAGTCTTCTGGGACGACACGTTATGTAACGTATATGTTTCGGGTTTTTTTCATTGTCATCAACGTTTAGTTTATTTTCAGTCACATCCGTTCCTTTGTCTTAGTTTCCCACTATTCATAAGTTTCCATGGACTCTGATTTATCATCAAAGCTGTGTGTTCATCACCATTCTGTATTTTACTCCCTCACTTTGTAATCATCTACAAAGTGTTAGATTACAAAGCGTTAGTGTTAACTACAGAGTTAACATTTCAAATTATTATATTATATTATTAGTCAGGACTTCCTTTCTAATTTAGGGCTTTTGCTCTTAATTTTTTTTTTTTTCCTAATAGAGAATAAATTAATGTTCCCAATATAGATAAAAGCCTTGATTTTTTTGGTTCTAAATACAAGCTCCCTATGAATGGCTATATCATTCCTTGTGTAATAAGAAATGACGCATATTGATAGATTGTAAGTAAAAGTAAAGCTTGCAGGCTAAATAAGTTCCAACCTTTTAATCTAACATTCAGCACGTCTGCACTGCCTCATTTTGCTTTATGGTCTCCTCTTCCTCTGACATTTCAATTTGACTCAATTTGCACTGACATTCAGCAAGGGCCGACACATTTAATGTGAGGTCCGAGATGGGGTAAAAAGGAAACAACAATCCATGGAGCACTTTTGCAGGAATCCCATTGTTACACACTGGGTTTCTGAGCATAAAGCAGCTTTTCAGACAGGAAGTAGGTTATAGAATGAGAATCACTGCCTCAGTCTGCCCTCGTGCCCTTCCTCCGATCTCAGCGGGAGTTTGGATGAGGCGGGAACAGCCCTACAGGCAAACCCAAAAAAATCTTATTGCTACTTTTGCTTTTCTTCTAAACTTAAAGATAAAAAGATTACAAGACATTTTGTCTGACGCCTTCAGAGAACTCCTTCACACTTTCTCTTTTCAGCTCCTGATGCTTTGAACAAATGTTTTCTTTAAAAGTTTGAAGAATGCTACTTTATAAACAGTGCATGTTTGTTGTACCAACAGCATTAGAGTTCACGCTGTGAGCTGGTTCTTTAGATATCTGCCACAATGTGTTTTAGAATGTGAATAGGTGAATGCGTCTAGTCAGTTCAACCTCAGTTTGAAATCTACCCACTAATATGAGCTTCTCAGATTCACTTGATCCTGGCTGCTTTTTCCATTGCATGGTCGACTGCTCTAAACCATTTTCTCAATGCATTTTCTCAGTCCACTTCAACCCTCATAGACATGTATATTCACACTGACAGAGATCTGCAGTATCAGAACAACTTGAAATTATTCATTTCATGTGGGCATGTCCAACAAAGTTGATTTGAGAAAAGTTTAACTTCATGCAAATAAACATTGATGTAATATGGCAACTTTTGATAGAAGTCGTAATCTGTCTCCTGTGAGATGGTAGCCAATTGTAGGCAAGATGATGGAGAGGTTAATGCTACTGTGAGCAATTTCATCATTCCGTGTAATTTGTTTCAGCCCACATACAGTGATATAATACAAAGTGATGCAAATAAACCATATCAGAAATTGTTGGTATTGATTAATAGATCTTGTTCATGATGTGATTATGTACAGTATTATGTAGTGCAGCTGATTGATTGCCACAATAGAATGATATCTCACTTTTATCAGATTTTCAAAAATTATGGCTAATTATACCCCCAACTATAAAATATTTTACAATAACGGTCAGGACTTCCAATGATAAGACCGATCTGTGTGTGAAAAGTCGCAGAGTTGTTTCTCTAGCATTCATTGTGACTGTGACATTTGATCTGGCTTTGTCTGTTATGAGATATTGTGATGCAGGAGACGCAGCTCAAAATTTGTAAACAACATCATTTATTGACTGGATTTAACATTCATTTGTTGCATGAATGATTTATTATTTCACATGAATAACTCTGATTTATTCTTGCATGATTTTGATCTTGGTGTTCTGATGTAGGGGTAAAAGTACACTATGGTTTAGTACACTGGCCAGATGGGGTTAGCACACTTCAATCTGATAGGTTTAGTACACTTTGGTATGATAAGGAAGGTTGAATCTGGTCTGATGGGATTTACTGATGTGTAAGTGAATAGAGCTTGTCAGCAATAGAGCTTGTGTTGTTCAAACTCTTCAGGTCTGGGAGTACATCAGTCGCATGGGTATATATCTCAGTCCTGATAGAGGGTGACAGGCCATGAAAGCATGAAATGGTCCAGTTTTGGTTTGGAGAGTGTCTGGTCTCCCTAGAGTAAGATGGGAGGCAAGAGAATCTGAAAGAGCTGGGCAAGGTGTCTTATGCCATCTGTAAGTAAATTTTACAGCCTAAATACTTACTATACTGCAATTGCACTGCATCTCAGTACATTACTGAAAGATGCTGTTTAGGTTATTCATGCACTCTCAATTCCATATTGCAGCAATTAGCACGTTGTCTATAAGAACTTTTAGAGACATGCTAAATGTGTTTACTTTGATTCTGGCCATTTTTTTCTGACACTAGACAGCATTTTCATTTCTCCTCAAGAGTTTGAGTGGTTCACACATTTACGGATAAACATGTGACTCATTTATTCAGAGCTGTAATTATAATTAATGTACACTCATGTTTTTCATTAGGCTTGGTACCCGGCATGCATGTAGTCTCACAGGCTCTGTGAGTATGGGGAAAATTGGACTGCATTTGTTTCAGCATCAGTACAGATGTTTTCCAAATCTGAGATTTTATCATGGTTGCAGATTTCAAGCTTGTCCTGCCATGTGTACATTAACAATGACTTATTTGTTAACCAGTCATTTCAGTCAAATCACTGTATATCAACATATCGCCCAACCAAAAAAACGTGTGGTAAAGTACACTCACATTATTATGACATTATTAACAGTATAACTTGCTGTGACATGGTTTTAAAATAATGAGCTTTTGAAAAGTGCTATACAAATCAATTTAACTTAATTTGACTGAATGTATCTACTGAACAAGTTCAGAAATCTAGACTGAATGATTTTTTTAGGAACTGGACTGAATTGCTCCAATTCAATCCATGTATTGTTTTTTCATCACATTGCCATCACACTGTCTCTAACATCCCTAATATGTTTAATAATGGCAGATATTAATCAAAAATAGAATCAAAAGCACATATTTAGTATGTTTTTATTATATATTTATTATATCTAAGTGATCTGTTGAACCAACTGGTCACTGATCAGCCAAAGAGATTTGTTCGAACATTGGTGCCATAACATGTGGTAAAATATGTTATGTTATATTTAATGTTATATTTTAACATAAAATAGTTATGTTAATAAGATTGGAAGTTAGTTAGGAATTACTTTCTTATAATGTCTGAAATCCATTTTAAAAGAAAGTTATATTTAAGTAAATTTCATATATTGTTTGGGTAAGTTTTGGAAGCCAAAAATGTTTAAAAAAATGACAAATCATCCTGTCATTTTTCTGCTTTTGACCCTTGTTTACTCATGCTCTTGCTTGTGATTGCGGCATCTACGCGGTTCTTTATCGTGATTGGTTTGTTCAGTTGGCATATCTGTATGCTTCATGCTCCAAACTATTTACATCCCCCAGTGGACTCAGAAGGCAATTACTTAACGCCACACCAGCCCACAATGCCGTTCCTTTCACCTGTCAGGGCTGATATGCCTCCGGAGAAAACGTCAATCCACCTGCTCTGTCTGCTAAACAGACAAATGCATGTGCGCACACACACACACACACACACACACACACACACACACACACACACACACACACACAAATACAGGATCCGCTCAATATCATTGGCAGTGGAGAATTGTGTGATAAGGAACAGGGCCTCACTTGAAACAAAATTGACTGCAGTGAAAGGCAATACAGACTTTTAAAGATTACCATATGGAAGTGAGAAAAAAGAAAGGTGGGAAACTTCTAGAGATAGATGAAAAAAAATTGAAAAAATTCACAGCTCTGTATTATGGTGTGAAATGCACTTTTATTTATCAAATTTAACCAGGAGTGTATCCTACCGTTTTCTTGAACAGTCCTTCTTGTATACGAGCTCCAATTAGCCCAATTAGAACTACCGGTATGTGAACTGTGATGGCATGCTAATATGAGTGTCTGCAGTATTCCCTATACTGACAAGTGCCATGGAAATTGTGTTTTTCGCAGGTGCTGTGAAGTCAGCCTTTCTTCAGCTTCCATTACTCCCTGTCTCTCACATTGATTGGGTCACAGTAAAGGTTTTATTCCATCTGACTTCAATGACTTCAACTTTTAAAAGATTCTGCAGCTATCAAAAAGGCCTTACAGGCTCGTAAATGTACTAGTGGATGGGCGGTGGAGAGCGAAGCATGACTTTTGATAGGAGGGCAGCTGGTAATTATGATTGAAGACTGTTGACGGCATCGCTGCTTGTTGGAAAACGTCTGCTGTTGATTTCTTGAGTTTTTATATTGTATGTTGCAATCCTCCTGTTTGCTCTTTAGCCGTGTTTGAATAGTTTGGGACTGACATTGTGTTTACTAAGAGGTGTAACTCTCGAATTGGTATGTTCATTCCAGGGTTGTGTGCAATTGTGTTGAGAATGCCTTTTAAATGCCCGTTGCTGAATATGAATTTAAATGCCGATTAGCATTTCACATTTGGCTAATTTGTCACCATTAGACATTCTTTTGACTATAAGTATACATACATTAACATCAACATGCCAACTAACTGTCATTAGTAGACTGTTTGTTTAATATCTGTGAACCCTTTAGTGTGATGGTCCTCCAAAGACATTCTACTGACTCTACAACTACATGTCAGCTTATTCCAAGCCTAACCCTAAGGTGCAAAGTTACTTATAGTCAACAGAATGTGTTAAGGGGACAAAAATAAAGTGAAACCCAATGCTGCCGACGTACACTTCAGTTTTAATTCTACACTGCTGCTGTGAGAAATGGTTGAGCCTTGAGGGAGAGTCTACTCATCTGCTACACATGCTCTAAATGAGGGGGCAAAACCTTTACCTGCTCTACTGTCATTAATCACAAACACTGACTCAGGATTAAATGCCTGGACAGCACCTGCCATTGTATTTTCACATTACACATAGTCTTGCAGTGGGATCAGTGCACCATATTTGTTTAGGTTGCATATGGGTCTTTTTATAGCATAATCTCTTTCACACTTTCTGTTTCCTACACTGATATAAGCATAAAGAAATACTCATCTACTCACTTGTATTCCTTGTTCTAAAATCCATTTGCCCTTCAATCCTACAGGGAATTGTAACACATGGTACCTTGCCCTGGAGCAAATTCCAAATCTAAGATGAACTAAGACACAAAAGAGTAATTGAATGGCTTGAAAAGGTATTTCTGGGCCCTAGAACTCATTCATACACATGGCCTGTTTTGAAAGGTAGCTGTACTTGTACTAATTTACTGTATTCAGGCTTTATTTTTTGCATTCATGATTCAGTTTATTTTTTTCCCCAATTTGAATGTCCAAAAAGGACATGATAAAGTAAAAGTAATATTAAATAGTATAGTATATATATATATATAATATATTAGTAATATGTTTACTTTTTAAAGTAATGTGTGAGTAATTTTTCTTTGATTAAAAAAAAATCTTGATAATTTATTTGGAATGAATATTCTGTAACATTACAAATGTTGAATAAAAATATTAAAATAAAATATTAATGGCCCCAAACCTTTGAATGCTAGTGTAGCTCACATTACTTTTATGAAAATTTTATGTTACTGTTTGTGCTTTATAGTGTCTGGCAGTGGAAATAATCTCTACTTTTCTTGCATGGAAAAAAGCAGAAGCTAAGATGGTGTTGTACAATTATTTATTTATTTATTTTTACAGAAAAAAAAGGTGATTAATGGCAAAAATATAAGGATCTGAGAAAAATATAAGAGTGAATTGTTGCCTTTTGTCTATTGTCTATGTAATCCATGAGGAGTGTATGAATAGAAATTTGATATTCATGCAATTTTCTCTTCCACTACTGTCATTTCCTGACATAATGTAGCATGAGCTGCATGGCAGGAGCTATCATAAAGTGATTGGTTGACAGGTGTCAGGTGATTAGGAAAGGGATAAATAGGTTTGCCTTAATACAGCACAGAAAATGTACTGTCGTACAGTGTCTGTTTGGTTTCAGTCTGTTTTTACAGTTGGTATTTCTGAGTACCACACATTATTCTCTCATTCCCATACTGTTCTAAAAGCCCCAATTTGGTAAGTCAGCAAGAGTTCATTCTCTTTGTCCACGCCACTTTATGAAACCACTTGAGCTTGTCTTTTTGTTTTTGTGTTAGTGGTGCAGAAATGGAAATTTTTTAATGTTTTGCTGAGAGTCGCAGGAAAAGAGCAATGCCAAATTCAGCTCTCACATGCTCCGACACATACTACATTATGTGTAGTTTTTGCATGGCTCACTTTCTGTTTGTCTGAATTCTCAAAAATAAATGCAAATACAGGGTTCTTACTTGTAATGTACTGTACAACCTCTGGTATAGAGCTGGAATGTTATTTTATTAAAATAAACTGTTATATTTTCTAAAATTAGAACCCAGAACCCTTTGTACTAAAAGCATCAAGATTACGGCAAAGTGGCAAGTTTCACAACCAATTGATGATTGTTGCATTAATCCATAGGTTTACATAATCCCAGGATAGACTGTGACAGATTAAGATGTTTGAAATTCTTTTGAGCACTTGAATTTGCAGCAAGAATTGTTTCTCTTTCAAATCACTGTGAAAAGTTTTGAAAAATAGAAATTGATGTTTAAATGTCCAAAGATGGCGTTGACAGCTTGCGCTAATTACGTTTTTCGGAGCCCAAGTCTGCGCAGTAGTGAGCGTGAAGTGAAGCCACGGTATTAAGGTCCCGCCATGTCGATCGCATGCATACACCCCTGAAATTCTTTTTACGTAGCTTCAGTTTTGATGTCTGCTGATGTTACTAGAACTGAAGGCTTGTTGAAATAAGATAAATACAACTACTTTAAATATTTTCATATTTAAAAGGGTTGTAATATTTTTTTTGTCATTTTTAAACACATATAAAAATTTCGTGTACTGTTAAAAATGTAATTTTTCATTTTATTGAAATTAAACAACTATCACAATTTGGTGGACATCGTTTGCTGTTTTAGCCAGGTTAGCATCCTAGAATTTATGGCTGACATTTGTTTAACACATGCATTCCATTAAATATGTCAGAAACCAGTTACTATATGTTCTGATTTTCTCATATAGATGTGGGTTATTTGAATGGATTGTTAGCTGTTATATGATACATTAGCAAAAAAAAAAAAATTGTTATCCTCATTTTAGACCAAAATATTTTTTTTAACTATATTAATTTATAATATAGAAAATGAATTAGTTATTGCTACAAGCTAATAATCAACTGTTTTTTTACGTTTGACATATTTACTAATTAGCTTTTAAAGTAGTTCAGTGTAGCGCACAACAGCTTATGTTGGTGTGACATAAACGGTTATGGAAATGTAGAAATCAAAGGTAGCTCCAATCTCTTCCTGAAGATCCCTAAAAAAATCCTTATTATTTCTGTAAGATTTTCGAAGTGTGGATCTCTGCACTCTATAAATGCTAATATTGCCCACTTAACCATTGCACCTTGGAGGAGGATTCAACTCAGAAATACAAAGATGAGTAAAAAGTGTTAAAAATCTACAAAACATGGTGGATATGTTTAGTTGATCATCAGTTTAACCCGATAATATTTATTTAATGTTATCCATGTTATATTTTATCTGCAATAACAATGTAGACTTTTATAAAGTTCTGTTTGGCCATTAACTTTTAAATACTTCATTATGAATTAATATGAGGAGAGCATGAAAGACATGCAACTGCAGATCAATGTGCTACTGCATTTGTCTCTGATATGGTAAGAAATGGAATGAAATGTGGCTGGTTTTAACTATGACAAGATGAATGACAGGCCAGTTTGCAGTGTCAGGTTGTGTGTCATGATGTGACAGTGAGCGAAGGCGCAATTGCATGACGTGATAGTATGTCCCAACACTTGTCTACTCTTTTTCTACACACACAAAAAAGCATGTACTTTTAATTAATAAAATAAGTAGGTGATTTAGGACACAACACTGGTCTTTACACTGCTATGGCTGCTCTGTGATTAATACATTATATCTGTTCTGACCCACCTCAGCCCCTAATTTCAAAGTATACAGTTTTCATTTTTTTGTAAATGCATCAAAGCCATCTCAAGCATTAAACAATCGGTGTAAAGACACTTAAATGTCACTTTAGAAGTGCTTTTGTGCCACGTTTGCAGTGTAAATTTGGTAACAGACAAGTCAGCAGTCTTAACAGCTGCTCAGAGGTGGCATAGATGCATTTACTCAGCAATTTCAACTGTATTCTTTGATATTAGGAGATGGGGTGGGTCAGAACAAGCATAATTTTGATCAGGCACAGATTAGCCTCAGTACTCAGCTGTGTAAAGGTGCCTTTTCATAAGTACATCTGTGCCACCTTTGCAGTGTAAATTTGGCAACAGACAAGTTAAGGCTCTTCTGTTTCTGTTCAAAATTCAGTGTAAAGATGCAATGCTGCATAAAAGCATTATAAATTATGCCTGCTCTAACCCACCTCATCTCCTAATATCAAAGTATAGATTTGCAGTTGCTGTGCAAATGCATTTATGCCATCTCTGAGCAGCATTAAACAGTCTGTGTGAAATGCCACTTCAGACACACTCATGTGTCACCTTTGCAGTGTAAATTTGGCAACCGACAAGATAAGGTTTCTGCTCAAAAATCAGACATTGAAATAAGCAAACTACTAAATATCTGATCTCTGGTTCAATACATAAAAAGTGACACTCATCCATTTGTGCTATGGTTCATATCCTCTCTCTCTCTCTCTCTCTCTCTCTCTCTCTCTCTCTCTCTCTCTCTCTCTCTCTCTCTCTCTCTCTTTCACTGTTACACAGAAGTGTTCCCCTGAAATCACTCATGAACACAGAAAGTGTTCCATGCAGAATGAATCTGACATTAAGTGAGGGTTGCTAAAGGTATACCAGCTCTACTCTGCTGTTATCCACTATATGAGCTGAGAGCAACACAATGAATAAGAGACATTACCGACTAATTTAGTAAATTAGCTTTAAATGAGAGCACAGCGCTGAAATGCGAAATTGCCGTTTGCGAAGCGAGAGGCATGTTTGTCTTGCGTGCAAGCTGGTTATAATTCCCAGGATCTTTAATTGCATAATCATTTGAGATATCCCAACCCATGTACTCATTTGTTATGCCGCAGCCTGTTTATGTTTTGCACTTGTGTGCATCTCTGTGCATCTTTGTAATTAAAATACCTGAAGAATCATATTAGATGTCACTAACATGATCATGGGAAATAAAATCTGTTCAATCAAGATTCAGTAGAGTTTTATTGAGGAAGCTACTTTAAAACTAGCTTGTCAGCCTGTCAGAAATTAAAGTAGTTAAAGTACTGCAAAGGTACAATTGGGGAAAAAAGTAATTAGCTGTTTTACAAGCTAGCAATACAAAACCAGCAAAATACACTAAAGCTATAAGCTATAAAAAAGGATTATAACTCCTTTACTAGTAGATTTTTCTTTTCTTGGAAACCTCATTCTGACATTTTTCTGATCTTTTATTCAAAGGTCGGTGACTGCTTTATAGGGGGTCAGGGTACAGATCCACTGAAAATCAAATGAAGAGACTTTGCTGTTAATCAGACCGACAGTGTTTGGCACCTGGCACTAGTTTTCCTCTCACACAGTATAAAAACTGAGAAATTATAAAGTAGGATCTTTCAACAGCTATCCTATAATGACTGATTGACAGTGTTAAGTCTTGTCTGTGAAGATAATTAAATTCAAACGCGATGTTAAGTTGAGTGGTTTTTAGTTGAAAAGAAGTCTTCATAATGAACTGCCGTGTTTGGTTGCCGCTTCTACTTAGACACTCGTAGGAGCAGCTGTTAATTCTCAATGTCATTAAAATCCTAATTTCAAAACTAAGTGAAACTATCAGGAGATGCGTGGTTAAAGCAGCACAAAGCCGATCACGATCATTCTAAAGAGTGTTGTGAAGCTATGAGTCAGATTGTAAAGCCATCTCAGCTCTTGCCTTGGGCAGTAGTGCGACTTCAGTTGCATTAATACTCTTTAGATTCTCTAAAGTGACGAAGCTGATTGATATGGCTCATAAATAAAATTGGGGGCCAGGATTACTTTTTTTATCCTTGTCCCACTCCAGGTGTGTGTTTGTTTATATGTTATGAGAAGGGTGACATTTCAGCGCCAGAAAATGGCTTGTTGCACACATGATCTGTTTCAACATCTAATAAACTGTCTGTGTAGGCATCATTTTAAGGCATTATACATGCATGTTTCTCAACATGAAGACTGTTCAAAAGGTAAAACACAGTTAATCATTTTGGCTCATTTCTAATGCAAAGTACCTTGTCTGTTTCACAGTGAAGACAATCCCAGAATTCATTGCAACAATATTTTGAATTAGGTTTTATTTCTCTATTTTCAGTTTTTATTTTAGTTTAAGTTTTAGTAATTTCATACAATTTTCTCCTTTTTTATTATTTAATATATATATATATATATATATATATATATATATATGTATATGTAAAAGCTTTCCTGTAGCTCAGTCAGTAGTGCATGGTGCTTTCAATGTCAAGGTTAGATCTGCAAGATCTGATTAGAAAGTAATTTTGTATCTCGAATATAATGTAAGCCGCTTTGGATAAAAGCATCTGCCACATGTAAATTTGTGCAATTATCATTTACTAAAGATCTTAGCAAGAGCAGGGCCTTTGAGAATATTTTTGTACAAAATCATTTTGAGCCTCGAATTAAGTCTTACAAAATACTAACTGTTTGCTGAAACTGTGAAAAACATGACCTTTGATATGCTGTGCTATCTTTTTCATCCAAAGATCTCACAAACAAATAAAGAGATCAGACATATTGCCCTCAAGAGGCTGCATGCGTGTATGTTGTTAGTACTGGTTTGGACTTGAACTGTAATTCTCTCATATTTGGTTCTCGGTCAGGTCATAGCAAGAGCAGCTCTGTATTTATTCTCTTTGCAGTTTATATAATGATGCATCTGTGTTAATATTGGACTAGCCCGAATTATAAAACAAGAAGTGGACTTTTAAACCTCTGTTTGAAGTACACTTATTTTTAAGTGTATGGGGGGGTGCTCTGAACTCTCGGTTGATAGCCTACTCGAGGTATGCTGGTTCTAAAACCACAGTTTGCTTAGTCAATCCAGAGTAGGAAACTTAGAGTTAACACGGTGACATTCTCAACCGAGTGCCAAATCCAAGAGTCTCTGTGGTAATGGACACTATTGTAATCAAGTACAGTCTGAGTAGGTACTACATTTGAACAATGTTCTATATAATATGAATTTAATCCAGACGGACTACATTTGCTATATTGTCATTCTCATGTGACCTCTATTCACAATTCCTAGGCATGCCATCATGAGATGGTAAAATTTCCATCGTATGTGCAGTTCAGAATCTCTCTAGAAGTAGTAGGTCATCTGATTTTGACACCTAGTGAACAAATTTACTGCGAAAAGAAAGCTGATATAAACCACACTTTGTCTCCTCGTTTCTCAGAGGTCTATCAGCTCAGCCTTCCCGAGGACCAAAAGCTGAGCATCACCACGGTAACAGTGGGTCAGAGCGCTGTTCTCACGTGTGCCATCACTGGAGACCAGCTGCCGCCAATCATCTGGAGACGCAACAACAACGCCCTCAACATGCTGGAGCTGGAGGACATTAATGTGAGTCACATGCCCCTTTACCCTAATTTTGTCTCTTGCTTTTACTCGTCAAGCATGTGTGTGCAAGCCTTTTGGAAATATTGCAATCAGCTACCTTTTAAAGCTGTTGAAAAGTGAGTGGCAGCAAGCCATTTCAAGCCAACAAATCGTGTGACACAGTTGCAAATGTACATTCAAAAGCGACCTTGTTTTGAAATGATGTGACATGGTGTGAGATCATTCTGTGATCAATCTAATCTACTCTATCTCTCTTAATGTGCTTTCTGCTCAATTTAGCTTTTGATGTAATGGAGTGTGGAGCAAAACAAAGAAAGAGATCAAGGCCAGGTGGGATTTCACAAAAGAAATCCATAAATAACACAATAAGACATTAAATTAAAGTCTCCAAAACTTTTCAGATGTTCCATTGTTGTGCCACGCTCCAGCTATAATATATATTTATGATTGCAACCTTAACCAACCCAAGCTGATGGAATATGGCCCCATGATACTAAATTGAGATATGAGTGATGTTTTAAATGTTCACGCTGTAACGCAACATCACTCAATGCGGCTACAACTCAATAGAAAGCACATTAGTGTAAATGAGGATTGAGAGAGAAAATACTCAAGAGAAACTAAATGGGTTTGGTCTTTTGTGATGCTTGATTGAGCCTATATAAAGTTAAGTCATTTAAGAGGGAAAGAACAGCTAACAAAAGAATTAAAAAGATGTACTTAAATAAATGAAAGCAACATAGAGAATATGATATGTCTCTCTTGGGATATGCTGCAGGGTAGAAACTGAGTTTGTTTAACATAAATGAATACAAATTCATTAAACGCAGTGTTGTATATTTATGTATATACATATATGCAGTCTGCCAGAAAAAACGGGAGGGGGGTGGTGGTGATGTAGTTGAGAAAATGCTTCTGTATGTTACACTGTACCTCTATTACTGTGTGTATATACTGTATTTAACCAGCCAAAAACCTTTCTCACCGGGCCATTCATTAATTGAGTCAACACCAGTTTCTGGGTCATCCTCGATACATTAAAAGTTTATGAGGTCTTTAAATCTCTAGAACCTTCACCCTGCAGTCTCTTTCACAATATCAGCCAGACAGGACAGACACACTCACACAAGATGGTAGCATCTACATGAATAATCTACAGACTCAGAGGAAAGCTTGTTTAAATGTCAGCAGCTCGACAGACAATCCTTTAGGACAGTAAAGCTGGCTGACCTAAACTAGAAGACTTTCAGAAAAAACATTCACATAGCTTTGAGTATGCCGTTTGCATTCCCAGAGCATCTAATGTCATCATGTCTATCACAACCTTCCCACATGAACTTATTTTATTTTGTTTACTTTAGTTTAGATTAGTTTAGTTTATTATTATTCATTTTTTAGCCTGCTGTCAGAGAGAGCCCTATCTTTTAGGGTTTTGACTCTGTTTCGTTACGGTCTTCTGTCAGATAGAATCTCATTTATCCAAGTATAATTAGGGATACATTAAGTTCAATGAATTTGATTTTTATAACTATTTTATTTGATCTTTATCCATTTCTTTCTATCTTGTGTCTACTTTTTAGTCTGCCATGAGATAGACCCCAATTAATCCAAGTATAGTTAGAGATAATATCGTTAAGGTCAGTGAATCCTGTCCTTATGTAAAGAAGCATCTAGTGCACGTTAATGTGCTAAAATGAGGGTGCTTGCTGAGCGTTGCATCATGGAATGCTACTAAGACAGCCACATGGCCATTATAAAAGCACTCCCTGAATACATAATAGGAGAAGATTTAAAGACTAAAGAAGAAACTGTGGATAAAACTTTATTAAGGATCAGCAAGAAGTACTGTTTGATAAAGCACATGGTCTCACACCGTTGAATATAATGCCCTGATATATTTCCCTTTTAACGTTAATTAAAAAAATGAAGACTAGACTAGACTTCTAATCATTAGACATTGACAACTGTTTCCTATGCAACAGAAATCTGATAGCCAGCCGTCTTTGCACGTTGATTTTCTCATTTGCACCTAAAATGATTCTTGAAACTGAAATGCTGTTTCAATTGATTTCTGTTCTGCAGTTTTGGGGTTTGCATGCCTGTTAGCTGCTACAGTCTGAAAACCCTAAAACTAATCAGTTCTAACACCACAATTAACCCTTAGTGACTCACAAATCTGAAGTCCAGGTTAAAGTGCCTGCAATATTGAGCTGGTTTAGACTCAAGGGAAATGAAGGAGCTGATGGTTGTACACTTCAATGCCTCTTCAAGACATCCTATTTCTCTGTTTTTCTCTTTTCAATCTCCAAGCTACTGCAGTCAAGCTTCAGAAAAATTAAATACACTAAAGCCCAATTCGGATGAGACTAGTTTTTTAAGCGAATGTTAGAGAGTTTCACAGATATACTTTGGGATTTTAATCCTGTTTGAATCTGCAATGTCAGTGTTTTTCTCACACAACCTCTGTAAAAAATTCCTGGGCAAATTACCTGCTGTTTTTTGGCAAACTCAAGAGGACTCTTTCGGCCCTCTGAGAAATCTAATCCTTTTCCGAATGCAAATGTCTGTGATTTGCTGATGTTGTATTATTCTAACACTTCTCCTTGGTGTGTTTTTTGACTTACCTAAGTTACCGTTTGTGCACCAATCTTTGGCATGCTTTCATATAGTTTTGATATGCATGGTATCCAAAGAAAAAATAAAATATACAATCAATAAACACATTTACATTTATGCATTTGGCAGACACTTTTATCCAAATATTACATTGCATTCAAGTTACACACTAACATTCTATTCTCAGTTCTTGTTTTACCTGGGAATCAAACCCATAAATAGTCAAATTGCGGAAACTGAAAAGTCTGCCGTTTTAATATTAGCGTCAGGAAAAGACACTTGTCTAGATTTCTCTGCTCAGTTACACAAGTTTATTATAAACAGCCACTGCTATAAACCCGTGAAGATTACTTAAGGTTTTTATAACAAATTCCAATTACATTCACAAATTAGAAATTAAAAGACATATACGTCATATGTGATGCAGGCAAGCAAAGCATATGACCTTCTGTAATGCCCACATGCACAAAACACACACTCTTACCTCTGTAATAAACACGGAGGTGTTAGTCCCATCCGATTTAGTACATGGAATCACAGATTAACAATTCAAAGGTCTTAAACGTTGTTAGAAAACTAGTCCTATTTGAAAAGGGCTTAATTTACTAACAAAACTAATAGTTACTAATAGTTATATAGTTATAACTAATACTAACAAATAGTTATATTAATGTATAAATACTTCATATTTATACTTTATAATATAGAATCTGTGAAATGTAACTCCTGTAAATATTCAAATATTTCAAATGAATCATCTGAATGAACTGATTCACAAAAATGATTCATCTGAATGAATTCCCATAAATGAATCACACTTCCCAACAGAACTGTAGAGAGAGAGAGGATGGGTTTAGAGAGCTTTTGATCGTTGCCTGTTTGTTAGGTTTTAAAACATGCACATAGGTTGCATGCGCAATATAATGTGACATAAAAACCTGCGATGCAATGTACCATCATGCTACACTGGCACTCATTGGTAAAAGTAGCTCATTAAGTAGAAAACTGAGCTTCTAAAAGCAACAGTTCTGTTAGTTAAATTCTCCACTATACTGGTGTACACATTCATTGTGGTTTTGTCTGTATTCATCTCAGTGTCCACATATTTTCAATCTTGCTGCATAATTCTGGCTTTATCTGGATTCTGCAGCCTTATCAAATCAAAATTAACATATTTAATCAGAACCATCTGAATCGTCCTTGAAGGAATACTTTCGTGTTCCTGGGCATCAGGATGTCAGGAAAGGCCAGTTGACCTTGTAAAAACAATGGACTTTGAATTCATTAGCTTCATGGGGTTTGATTGGACATTGATGCCGTTTCTTTACAGTCTTTGTTGTCTCTTTGTTGCTCTGTGCACTGATTCTTCTTTTTTTTCTTTTCTTATCATTAGACTTTCAAATGACTTGGTGCGATCTGATTTATTTTCATATTCTGAGCCTCCTTTGTTTTGCCTATTTATTTATAAGATCTTTTCTTACTGTTCTGCTTTTTTGACTCATTAAGAGTACGTTGTGACGAACAGGGTGTTTTTTTTTTTTTTGTGTCTATTTGCACGGTCAAGGTCATGGCCTGTAGTGAGCAGAGTTGCATCCACAGCCAAACAGCCATTCTTCATTGATTATTCTATTACAGGCATGACAGCACTAGATTTTAAGCCAGGTGTTGCAGTAAACCATGAGTGACAACATTTTGATAACTGATAAGTGATGCCATTTCTGTTGTGTATGAAGAACCTTAAACACACCAAAAGTGGAACAGTGCTACTTGTTAGACCCGCATCATTTGTATCATTTATTCACTTAAGCATTAAGCATTTATTAAGCACGGGCGTGAGTTTACTCGCTGGGGACAACATTGCTTTCGATCACGCAATCAATAAACAGAACAGTGAAACCCCGTGAGAAGCGTCCAAGTTCAGTGCAGAGTTATCTGTTACCTACACAAATGTCTTGGTGATTTAAAAAGTGGCTAGTATAGTTGTGATAGTAGATAGTAGATAGTTGTGGCACCTAGGTCTTGAGATTAACACCCATTGCTTTCATCGCACAAGAAGATATTTAAAAATATATGTATATACTGTGTATATGTTCCCATGAAATGAAAGTTTTGGAGACCATTGACTTTTATTTCTGGAACAAAAACTGTTGAAACGTTCAAAAATCATCTTTTGTGATTCGGAGAAAGACACAAAAGACACATAAAACTAGAACAAAAGGAGGTCGAGTAAATTATGATTTTCTTTTGGAGGAACTGTCCCTTTAAGTTTGTTGTTTTTCTCAGAAGCAGGGTGTGCAGAATAAATGGTGTGTGTAGAGCTTTAATGACGGCCTGCAGCAGAGCTGATGCAAATGTCCGCTGCAATCTGCTCCTATTGATTACCCTGTTTTCTAACTGTCCTCTTTCTCCTATTCTTTCTCTCTCTCTCTCTCTCTCTCTCTCTCTCTCTCTCTCTCTCTCTCTCTCTCTCTCTCTCTCTCTCTCTCTTTCAGTCCCTCTGTATTTTCTTTTCACTGTCACGGAACAGTTTCACTGCAAGCTGCTCTCTTATATTTCTGTATTCCAGAATCTGTATGCTTGATTACACCCCCAATTTTTTATTTGCAGATTTATGCGTTAAAAGCTAACGTTGATTATAGGAGTTTACTCTGGCATTTCCAGCTCTGGGCTGTTGTTTGCACTTGTGTGTAGTAATCTCTCACTTTTTAAGGTCATGGTGATGGTAGTTTTGTGTATTTTTAACAGGATTTCGGAGATGATGGATCACTGTACATTACCAAGGTGACCACAACACATATGGGCAACTACACCTGCCATGCAGACGGCTACGAGCAGCTATTCCAAACACACACCCTGCAGGTTAATGGTATGTAATTTACAAGCATATTCACTTGCATAATGACCAATCAGAATCAACTATCTGAGAGAGCATGAATTTAATCCAAAATGTAATATGCACTGTCCTGTGTGTGTTTACCGTATGTGACGTTATATACCAAACACTACATTCTTTAATAATCATTAAATAGTAATAGTTGAAATTTGTTGAAGTTTACGCCAAGAATAACCATGGTTCTTGATATATAATTCTAAAAATATTTCTACATCCACACCACAACTGCAACAATAACGGTGCAGAGAAACTGTAGTTGGAATCATTTTCAAAATGATTTTTGTTCCAGCTCATGAACAATGAGCCAATTCAGCCAATCTGAATCCATCCTAGAGCATATAATGCAGCAGATGTAAAAAAAAAATGCAGCATGTACTTATAACGAACATGAATGTTATCGTCCGTTGTTGTGGAAGCTAATTGTTAGCGTATTGGTGTGCTATGAGGAAGGAATGGGAGAGTAGATTTAACGGAAACTCTCTTTATTAAAAATAAAAAAATAAAACCTACTTTAAATACAAAACAAAAGAAACACCTGAGATTAACTCGGAGAAAACACGGAATACACTGAGGAATATCCACACACAGATTAACAAAGGTAACATAGTTAACATTCGACAAAGACCAGGGGAAACGTGTTTATATACAAGAGGAGACAGGGAACAGGTGACGAGGAAACGACACGTGAAGAACAGGTGAAGGTAACGACACGGGAAGAAAAAGGAAGCAAAAAGAAAGTGAAGAAGCACAACAAGACAGTGACACTAATATAGTTATTGTTATCGTTATCTTTACTGCTATCATTCTTAGTGTGACCAGACCTTTATCTGTATTTTTAATAAACATATTTTTTTTTTAATTAATAGTAAATTAAATGAAATACATTGAAAAAGTAGCTCTTCGCTTATTCTATATTATATAATAATACTTATAATAAATGATATACATTTTATTATATTTCAGTTATTGCTTTTCACTTAATAATTTTAACTAATAATTATTACAATTTGTAATGCAGATGTATACATAATAAATAAGAAAATATTATTATTATTATTGTTAAATAATATTGCTGTTAATGGATTACTCAATTTATGCTTCATTACGCAGAGATTAAAAAGGGAAATTTAATTAATTTTTTTTATGAATAGCAAAAGTGTCTTGTTTTCTTGTTTTCTGAAGCTGAAATGTATGTTTTTCACCATTCCTTGATGATCTGCTGCCTTTTCCTTTGCTATTTCTCATTGAAACATGAAACACATATCAATCAAATGGCCCTAAATGATAACATCACAATGTAATTGAATGAAAAACAATTCAACTTGCCTCTGGAGCGGTTGCCTAGCAAGTAATCGTGGTCAGAGCTGGGAAGAAAATGAGAAATTAATTAGGAGATGTGACATGTTCCTTTTTTGTGTTTTGAGCCACAAGGGCACTAGTACTCCACTTTAACTAATTATTCCTGATGACCAAGAGCAATGGAATATTGCTTGGTCTTTTTTCTTTTTTCTTTTTTTTTTTACTACTATTGCATCCATTTGGTTTAATTTGTGCTAAAGCATTTACATTTCTCTATGGAAGATAAAACGTTTGTAATTAATTTCCTGCGTGGCAAACGTAAATGACGGCCAACCCTTTGACTTTAAATTGTTGTCCTAAGCACCTTTTTCATTTAGAATAATGACAAAATAATGTTGTTGCTTTATTTTCAAGGTTAACCAAGGTTAATAAAACAGGAAAAAAGAAAAGCATTAATAACCATCCCTGTAATGCATGTATACATCGTGTGAGTGGGTGTCATTTTTTGTTATTTGTTTAAGAGCAGTGTTAGCTGGGAAAATGAAAGGGGTCAGACAGGTTCACAGAGACCTGCTGTGTCTCAGAGATGGTGAAATGGAGAGGAAACTCTAATCGAGGACACTGAATGCTCATCAGCACTGACGCACATACAAAAGCACTAGAAAAACACACAATTCTCTGTGCCGCATGTAATGGACACGTCCGCACACCAAGAGAGACAAAGACAAACATAAACTAATAAATCTGACTCGCAATTTCACGGAGGAACAAATACACACAGAGAATTTATCCGGTCCAGTGATGGCGGACTTATAAGTTGCCGAGCCAAAACACTTGCTTATTCTCACAGAAAATCAACACTGAGGAAAACAAAGAAAAGGAGGGCAGAGGAATAAAAGGAGGGAGATTGGAGGAGACGAAGGGCCATGAGAATTTTGTGATAGAGCTGTCAGCTTTGATGTGTTTCACACAGGGGACAATCTCAAGTCAATCCCCAGGTAATAAAATACACACAAAGACAGATACAGGTGCACACACACACAAGTCATTTCGCAGGGATTTATATCACTTCTAGGTTAAGCTTAGTAAAGAATAAGAGCGAGAGGATGCTGGTTATGCTTTAGCTCATTCAACCAAAATTCTGTCGCTTAGTTTTTCTAATGTAATTCTCCTGCTATAAACATAACAATAATAAAGATAATTTTGGGGATAATTTGGGACTAAATGGGATAATTCACCCAAAAATGAAACATCTCTCATTATTTACTTACCGTCTTGGTTTTGTTGGTTTTTGTTGGTTTTGTTTTTTTTCTTGGTTTTTGTTTTGTTTCATAAATGAGAGTTTTGGAAGATTATTCTATTTATTTTTCCATGTAATAAAAGTAATAAATATTCAAGCATATTCGCACTTGCTTATTGACCAATTAGAATCAAGTTTTCAAGAGCATTCAGCTGGCATTCAAGAATGGCCATTGAATTAATGGAAGCATCTGCTTTATACTGTTGTTGTTGTTGTTGTTTTTTTAAATGAGGGTTTTTGAAGATGGTTATTTATATTAAGTTTTTTCCCAAATATCAAAATACCAAATATCGAAACCATATCCGTCTAGCTGTAAAAATGGCTTGGATAGACATCTATATAACGTTTTTAGTTCATTACATAGTTTTGGTGGAAGATATCTGAAGAATGTCTTCACGGTTAATAATGTTTTTTGGTTTGTTCCTCACACAAATCTATTTTAATGGCTTTAAGAAAAGCAGCACTTATCTTATAATATTAATCTTTAAACAGTATAAAATATTGATTTCTAAACTTGTGCTGTTAAAATTATATTAGAGGTTTTGCTCTTTCCCTCTCAAAATAAATATTGTACTGTAGATATGCTTTCTTAAATTTCCTTCATGCATGTCTTGGTTTTCACACGGTTTACTGTTTATCATAATCTGCTCATTACAAATGAGCTGATCTTGGAACACCACGAGGACCTGAGCTCTTGAGTTTTACACTAAATGATTTCTGCTTTTCAATCGTGAGTTGAACTCCACAGTCCCTGTGAGCTTAAGGCTCAGATTCCACTCCCTGTGCCTTGAAGCAAAGCAGTTCATTAAATCAACCCCCTTACTTGCTACAAAATTGTGCCCCCACCACTGCTGTCCAAACATTTCCTCTCATTTCTCCCTTTTCCTCTCTCTCTCATTAGAGTTCTAAAAAAAGTAAACCATTTAAATAAAGGAAATGTGTTTTTTTTATTAGTAGTAGTATTGTTGTTGTTCTTTGCCTCCATTTTTTTTTTCGCCCTAAGAGATATGTCTTTATTTAATTATAAATGGCATTTTGTCTTGAGCTCATTTGAGTTTCTGAAATGATTTTGTGGAACATATAGGATAATTAAAACTTGAAAAAGCAAACAAAATTTTTCTAAAAAGCATTTTATTTTATCATTCTGACCATCTAGACCTGCGTTTTCCCAAAACCATTGCCACCAATGGTCTCTACAATCCTCTTGACTCACAATGTATTTGGCAAACGCAGCCCACTTACACTTTGTCCTTTCCTCTCTTTTTCACAGTGCCCCCTGTTATCCGGGTTTACCCAGAGAGTCAGGCACGCGAACCAGGGGTCACAGCCAGTCTGCGGTGCTACGCTGAGGGTATACCCGACCCACAACTCTCATGGCTGAAGAACGGCATGGACATCACCACAAAACTCTCCAAACAACTCACACTTCAGGGTACAAAAAAAATAATCATTGGATATTTCTGATTCTTTATGTATGATTTCAATGTCGCAAATGGCACATATATGACACACTTCACTCCTTTAAGGACACATGCATTTAAACCATTAGACCATAGATAACAATATGGATTTTGATTTATAGTTTCTTTCATTTAAATAATTTTTTGTCCATTAAGGAATAATATTTTGTGGGAAATGCAACTCTACTGCCAAATGATGAGTTCATAATCTCGCAGGAGTCATTAGCCGCGTTTCCACCATTGAGCCAAACCATTCTCATTGCTTAACTGTTCCATTCTGTGCCGATCCGTCCCAGCCGGTATGGATATGGTTCCACATTCCAATGTGAGGCTGATAACAAACATATTTGGAATGTAATACAAATGTGTCAGCCGTTGCCCTGGTAAGGCAAGAGTTTACAGAAGGTATGAGATGCAAATAGCAACCATGTTGTGGACGTTGATCAGGTATTTCTTTTAATTTTACTATTAACATGTTCACTTCATTCAAATGTTACAGAGAAATGGTTCGCCAGGCAATATAGACAAGCGACCAATCCTGAGTGGCAAGGTCACTTCACGGATTCTACCAGCATGGTTCAGCACGGCTGGCCAACCATGCTGAAAATTCTTGGTTGACAACGGTTCCCTTTTAAGGGAACAAGACGCTGTGTCAAACCTAACCATAATCCTCTGCGTGACGAAGCACATATGAAATCATCATTAGTCATTGGCCAACTGTAATATGTTTTGCGGACGGTATCTCTCCACGACTGCTCTCTTTTGTCCGCCCAGGACAAACCTGTCTCAGGTAATTGGGTCTACCCCACCCCCCTCCCCCCATCTAGAGCTATGGAAGCTGAGGTTATTGAGACCATTCTTCACTCCAGAGCTCCCTCCACGAGGAAACTTTAGTGGAGAGTGAAGATATTTAATTTCCTGGTGTCATTAGTGCAGTACTAGAGTTCCTGTAAGAACGATTCTCAGCAGGTCCTCAGAGCAGCACTCTGAAGGTGTATGTGGCAGCCTTAGCAGCTCACCACACTCCTCCCTCCGAATGGGGTTTCTTTGGAGACTTGTTTCCTGTGTGGCACTTTGGGGTTGAGGCCTGTGGCCTGCTTGAGGGTACCAGTCTGGGACCTGGGCGTAGTACTTGAAGGCGTTTTCCTGGTTCCCTTCGAGCCCATCGAGGAGCCCCATGAGAAATGTGTCGCTTTCAAAACTATCTTTCTTTTAGCCACAAAATCTCTCAACAGAATTTGAGATTCACAAGCTCTCTCTGTTTCACCTTTGTGTCCAGAATTTTGCCCCAGCATGGTACAGGCTTTTCTTTACCCTAGGCCAGGTTATGCTCCTAAGGTCCCTACTAATACTGTAAGACTTAGGTTCCAGGCCCTGTGTCCTCCTCCTTTCCTTACATCAGACCAGGAAAAACTGAATATAGTCTACCCTGTTAGGGCTTTAGTTGCCAATGTCCATAGAGCTGCCCTGTGGAGAAAATCTGGACAGCTCTTTGTGTGTTTTGGGTCTCCCAAGAAGGGGTCCTCTGCGTACAAGCAAACTCCGAGCAAGTGAGTAGTCTAAGCTCTCTCATTTGCTTATGAGTCGGTCGGACAGCCCTTTCCTTTGGCAGTAAAAGCCCACTCAACCAGGAGTATGGCTGCTTTCGAAGCTCTTTTGTTAGGAGTTTCCCTACAAGATATTTGTGATGGGCCAGGCTGTTCCTCGCCACACACATTTGTAAGATTTTACAACTTTGATATAGGGTGCACCCCCGGGTCACAAGTGCTTTGTTCCCAGTGTGCATCCTACAATTTCACACAAGCATTTGTTTGTAGGCGTAGTAGGTATTGGTTCTCATGCCGTTTTGATGCCACTTGAAAGGGAACATTTTGGTTATGTATGTCAATAAGAATCTCTTGCAGAGTATTTTAATATAGTTTTCTTACAGCATCAAAAGAAGAATGTACTTTATCAGAACTTTTTTTATTTATATAAATACAACCAGTTCTGTAATATTCATGGAATTCACAAACCTAATGAAATTACATCCTCTGTTCTCAACAAAAGCCTTTACAGTAGTTGATTTCACATTGAAAAAACGTTGCCTATATCTTTACACAAGCAGACACTGATCTTGTCGTTCTGAAGAAGCTTTAAATAGCCGTGATGCCTGCTGGTTGCACTGTAGCAGAGATTGACGTGTTTGTCATAATCTAGATCTTTACTCAATCTTACAATCCCCCCTCTGGGGCCTCTCATCAACAAACATTCCTCTAAAGTCAGCTGTTCAGACTAAAGCTAACATGACAACTTGAGAACACTATAAATGTTTCAGCCATTATCAAACACATTTTCATGATCCCATTAGAGAAACGTACATAAATGGATCCATTTTTTTGGGGGGATTTGATGGAGGAAATGCTCTCTTCAGTCTTTCCTTTGTTCTTTTTTTCCTTTCCAGCTAACGGGAGCGAGGTGCACATCAGTAACGTCCACTTCGAGGACACTGGCGCCTATACCTGCATCGCCCGTAACGAAGCTGGTGTGGACGAGGACATCTCGTCTCTATTCGTGGAGGACTCTGCGCGGAAGACGTGTATGTATAAGTCATGATGTGCAGTCCATCCCTTATGATGGAACTTCATTCCTGTTTCTTTGCATTATTCATCAGACTGAACATTAATAGTTTATAAACTTCTGATAACTTTAGATAATAATAGAACCAGAAGGAGACAATATAATGGAAGAAGAAGCCCAGTGAGAGTTTCAATATTTGTCAGTAGTTTTATGGTGCTGTGTATTGAAATTAATAAAAAATAAGATTTTTTATATAAGACTATCTGAAGGAATTTTCTATTAAAAAATGAATACCAATTTAGTAAGCCATTAACTCATAATTATAATTATTCTTTAGTTCAGTAAATAAGATTTTTTTTATCTTGAAGTTGATATTACAATTTGAAATTAAATGAATAACAATTTAATAAAGCCATTTTTCTTCCTTCATTGTTCAGTTACTGCATTTTACCTTTATTACCTTATTATAATGAAAGTGCTGCATGTTTTATTTTTATGCCCTCATGTTTTGTCTAGTTTTTTGTTTTATACTCTTAAGTAAAATCTACTTTATGGGAACACTGAAAACATTTAATTTAATGTGTCATTTTTAGAATTTCCTCTTGCTGTCACAATTTATAGAAAAGCCACAAATAGTCGACCAAAGGAACTCAAATAATTAACCAATAGATGAAACCCTTACTAAAATACTATTCAAAAACAAAATTTTGGTAAGATTAAGATTTTAAATGTATTTAAAAGTAGTCTCCTATGCTCTCCAAGGCTGCATTTATTTGACCAACAATACAGTAAAAACAGTATCTGTAAAATATTACAATTTATTTATTTTCTTTAATGCATTAACATTTTAACAAATTAACAACGATCAGTATATTTGTTCCAGTTTTATTCATCTTTGTCATTGGTAGTTAATACAAATCCAGCTGTTCATTGTTAACTGTTCATTCACCATTAACAACATTTCATTTAATAACGTATTAGTGAATATTGAGATTAATAAATGTTGTGTAAATATTGTTTATTCTTAGATTGTGTTAAAAATCTTACCCCACACATTTGAATGATTGTGTATGTGTTTTTATGAGCTTGTCGATACAGTCCGGTGGTTCATTGTATTGAATGCATGAAGTTGGGTGGAGTGAAGGATGCAGAGGAAACTCACAGGTCACTATACAGTCACTGGCCACTTTTTCTCTAATGGTTTTGTGAAGGTGTCATAGTTCAGAGTTCTGGGTATTGTAGTTTAGCGAGATATGACCGAGCAATGCACTTTACAAACAGAAGGCCAGAGTTTCCTCACAGGTCGTACAACCAGAGCCAGTGCTGCCTGTGTTTTCCCACCATGCATAATGGATGACATTATTCTCTCAGATTCACTTCAGCTCTGCACAATGATCTGGAGTCAGTTCATCCAGACCCTTTGATCTCAGCTCTGACAGATGAACTCCTCCAACTGTCTGGATCAACACTCGCTGTAGACCATCTTATACATAGTTTCCCCTCAAGTAGACTATGATTTTTGTGTAAGAGAAAGATCTCATAGGTGTCACAAATAATTTGTATTCTAGAATATATTTTCACTTTGGACATCCTTAAAGGTTCCAGCCCCTATTCGTCACATTATTGATTGCATAGAAAACAGGCATTAGACTACATTTATAAATAAAGAAAGAAAGAAAGTCATAGATGTTTTGATCAAAAACGATGATCCAAGTGAGCAAATGTTTTCATTTTGAGTGAACGGCTCTTTTAATAGATCTGAGTAGTTCTAATTCATCTCTTGTGTTGGAACCAGGCTAAATGCTGGGATTTGATAGTCTGTGCCATTGCTTTCATTGTGAATGAGAGGAACAATCCTGCACTGTCAGCTGGGATTTCCTCTTACATTAGTCCTAGAACGGCAGGTCTGAATTCATAAGCCTGGGATGATACACGGCTCCGTGCTTCCACAGAGCGCACCGACCCGACAAATACATTTCCAAATTGTTCCCATAGACCACATGTAAAATCTTTTTCTTTTTTTATGGATATCAATAAGCCTTTAACATGCTGCTTCAGCTTTGTGCAATGAATTTGCCCTTGTTGCTGAGTAACGTATTCATGGGAAATATGTTTTCTATGATATTATATAACTGAAAATATAGAAATCAGTTTCCACTGGTGTCTGGCCACACAAGATGACCATTGATACAGAACAGTAAAAGTTACAATTTATAGCAAAATTGTGCATTGGTCTTTGTACAGTAAGGATCACAGCTTCTGAAAGGTTGTAGGGGGCGTGTGATAAAAGTAATCATACATCTAAAGGGCAAAACAAGGTGAATTTGGTGGTCAGCCATCAGTAGTTGGGGTCAGTGCCGTTCTACAGGTCAGCAGGGAAAAACACACCACGCTCAGAGGGGAGATAATGATCCTGGTCCCATCCCTCTCTCTCTTCAAGATTTAAAGGTCAGACAGTGTCCCTCAGCCCAGCCCTGGTGCTCTAGAGATCATGAAATTGGATGTCTGCCAAAAAAAAATCTAATCTTCAAGGGTCACTGAGTAAAATCACACTACAATAATAGTACACTATCTTCCACATTTATTTCTAATGGCATTAAAGTTGAAGTTTTCCTCTTCTTACTTCTACTTTCAAATATTGCTGTTATGTAATCGGCTCAACATGTCTGGCTTAATAAATAGGATTTCAGAAGTTAAAACTCTTCATATATTTTATATGCAATAACACTACAATAGCAGTGGTCTACACTTTTTTGTTTAATGCTTTAAAAAATGTTTCACCACCAAGGCTATACTAATACATTTATTAGTGTAAATGTATTAGTGTATGGTTTAAATGTATTAATTTAAATGTAGTTTTCAGCATCTTGGCATCAGTTCACACGATCCTTCAGAAATTAATTGAATCTGCTGATTTGGTGAAACATGTCTTATTATTATCAGTATTGAAAACAATTGTGCTGCTTAGTCCGAACCCATGTGCATTTTATACAAGTAAAAAAAAGACAAAGACTGAACAGGGAACAAACTCACTAATAACGGTAACACAAAATAAAGCACAGCTGTCTTGCGATTCAACCGGATTCACCACATGACAGCGATCATGTGTGTTTCGTGTTTATTCTGACACCGTCAGTTCTACAAAAGCCCTCAAATCTGTATTTTTACAACAGTAAAAGCTCTATTCATATAGTTGCGATATCATGTTTATGAAATAAAATTGCTAAAAAATGTAGACCCCACTTTATTGGTATTATTAAATAGTATGGGCTTATGTTGAACTTTATTCTTGTACAAACAGACGCTGTATTAAGTAATACATAAAGTATTGAATGAAAATGTCTCTGAAACATCTGTGTATTTGATAAATATTGCATTTATTTCACTTCATAATTGACAAAGTATGCAAACACAGTCCAAGTGTCATTATGAGATGCAGAAAGTCTCCGACTTCACGTCTCTATTTTCAGCTCCTCCCCGACTGCAACCGCAACCAAAGTCGAACACACACTTTGATTTGAAGCGACGCTGTACAGACCGATAAGTGTATAAAAGCAAAATATTGCAAGAATAAAGAGCAGCTGGTTTTAATTTAATAAGAAAACTAATTCATTTAAAAAGTAAAGCAAATGTTGTTGCGAGTTGTACATCTATCCTCAAATATTTGAGTACATCTCCTGTCCCAGAAGATATTTTTACCAAAGAAATATCAGCAGATGTGTGTTGTGGGAGGATGATTTAAACAGGCGAGTGATTTGAGGCTGGGGTGATGCGAAGCACTCAGGTGTGATTGTGCTCATTATCTAAAAGAAGAAACGAGACAATATGCCATTGCTGTCTTGTCAAGGGGAAAAAGTACTGGACAAGTATTTAAGGCTGTCGGATAAACACCACCTGCTGCAAACATACAAACAACAGTAATGCTGATCTCTCTGTGGTCTCACGCAGCTGTGTTCTTGTTGGATTATAGAATTCAATGTTTGCTCTGGTGTTATCATGAAAGATGGTGAATGGATATAAAGGAACAGATGTGGAGAGAAACAAAATGTCTCTGCATACCCAGAATTCCTCAGTCAAACACGATATGTTAGCAAGTGCCTTGCCAAATGGGATGGTTACTTTGTCCATTTATCTGATTTTTTTCCACTGATCTGATTTAAGTATAGGCCCTAGTGTTTGGGAACTTGTCAGAATTATCATTTCACACCCTGTAATTTTGTGTTCTGCTCTGTCACACACTAGGCCCATCAAAACAATGTAGGCATCTCTTTGATGTTGCATGCTGGGATATGCCAGTGATCATGCTCACCTCTGCCATTCAGTGTTCTACTGACAGTTTTTAGGTGAACACCGCTCTGATCTAAAGAAATGTTGAACTGTGTGAGGTCATATCCTTTCTTTTATTCCTTTTACATTTTTTGTAATGAATAGTTGTTCACAAAAGAAAATAATTCTAGATCAGAAAATTATTCTCAGCCATCATTAACACAGCTGATTTCAGTCAACGGTGGACTGTTTCTTAGAAAATGTTTTTCTTAGTTAGAACATTGCATATAAGTCACATAGACTCAGTCTAAAAGCTCTTGTCTCCATTCATTGGATTTGTAACAACATATGAAGGAAATTGAATTTTAAGGAAATATTAAATTGTACTATCCATTTACAAAATCTTTATGTCTCTATAAAGATGGCTCGTGTTTTCAACATGTAATTAAAGTCGGCAACGAAATAACAGAAATAAATGGACTTTTACATTATTATTAAAAAAAGCTTTTACCTAGCTAAAATTCATTACATTTAGTACACTGAGAAAAGACATGTTATAAAATAGTTCTGTCAAATAAATGCTGAACTATTCATCAAATTCTCCTAAAAAATATATATATCTCATGGTTTCCACAAAAGTATTAAGCAGATCAGCCGGTTTTTACGATTGATAATAATCAGGAACGTTTCTTGAACAGCAAATCAGCATATTAGAATGATTTCTGAAGGATCATGTGACACTGAAGACCTGAGTAATGATGCTGAAGATTTAGCTTAACCATCACAAGAATAAATTACATTTTAAAATATATTAGATCATATTTTAACAGTTAAGATAACCGTTGTTTTAAATTATGATATTTCTACATTATTATAAATTATAATATGCTACAGCTACATGCATGCTCCATGACTTCAGTTAAAATTCTCTTGCGTGTCTAGAATGATCACCCTGAACACTGTATGTGCAAAGATGTGTCTAAAGGCCGGTTTTCCTGGATAGTTTAACCTTACACTCTGTATCACTGCTCTAAGGCAGAAATTAGTGGCAATTTTCTTTTTCCTTCTTTCATCAAATGTGTTTTCCAGAGTCTATTTCAGCATCAGCCACTCTCTGAGGTGTTGCCCTATACCTGAGGGCATTAACCTCAATATCCAAAAGACTGTAGGAGTTTGTATTAAAGTTTAAAGAAAGCAATACCAGCAAAATAAGGCAGTGCACTCATCTGTAAGGTAGCATGACCTTCCACACCTACTGAATACACAGTATTTTTCCATATACACACTACACACTATGTGGAAAGTAGGAAAGGTTACTTTAGCAACTTCAGTAGTATAGAACGTTCACTTATTGAGTCTTCATAATTGTCATAATTAAATCATGTTCACTCTTTTAATTATGCAGGACCACTTGGGGTATTTGCATAACGGAGCATTACCGCGATAGACGCAGAGTTGCATTCTCAGCTCATGAATACTTTGATAGGTCCATGAATGATTCAGAGAGGCAAAGCAGAAATGCAGACCCCAGGCATTTGTCTTGATTAGTTTTCCATTGTGTTGGAGACCTAATTAGAGTCCAACACTGGCCTTCACCTGTTACGCCATCACAGTCGACTCGTACCACTGCTTTATCTCCCACTGGCAGCTTGAAATGTGACTCTGTTGTCAGGGACATAGCGTTTGAGTCAGAGTATATTTGAGGTAAGGTTTGTAGTTTCTCCCAGCAGCCCTGTTCCACTAACCTGAATCATTTTGATTATGCAATATCATAAACTGGGCTTTTATTTTGTCTTTTTCTATAGAGAGGCAACAAAGACAAAACTCACAAAATATGGCATCAAATAGTGAATAAACTACTGATTTTTCTAATGTGACAATGTTCAACAGCAACACCAGTCTTTTGAGTACTGCATCCATCCATGTCCGGCTGACTGACCCTGTCAGTGCAAAATATTGGTTACGATAATCCATTCATAAGTTCACATGTAGTTGCAAAGTTAATTATAGTCAGTAGAATGCCTGTCAGGAAACCATTAAAATATAGTGTTAGAAAGATAATAGTACTGTATTAATACTGCAAGTTGACATGTAGTTGCAAAGATACTTAGAATGATGAATTAAAAATGATGTTCCTTTGCATAGAAACACAAAAAATATAAATTTCATTTGAACACAGACCAAGAGTGACTCCACAGAAAGAACCTCTTATTTCCAAGATTTTTTATTCTCCCTGCTCAGTGACATTGTATTAGTACATTGTGTTATTGGAAAAGACAAGACTTTTTTTCTTCTTCTTCAAACCACTCCCTTCTGCTTTCATTTTGTAGCGAGGCTTCATGTATCCTGCCTTTCTCATCAATTGCTAATGCAATAGCAATATTTTTCACAAAAGTCTTTTAGATTGTGCTGATACATTAAGTCATAGAAAAAGATCTTGACTAAGGGCTTTTTGAAGATTAACTCTTGCTCCATCACTATTCTTGAAACCTTTAATCTGCTCCCCTGTCTTCTTGATGAAGTGAGAGTGGAGAATGAGAATCTCTTGGCGTAGGGATTTTTTCATAGGTGAATTGTGGGAGATTGATTCACAGACAATGAGAGATTGAATCAAATTGCTGAGGAACCTGCACTAGTCAATGGTCAGAACGAGAAGGAGAAGAATTTGGCTGTTATTAGCATGAAACATCAGCACATTATGCTATTGAGTCATATTTATCAATAGATCCTTGGTGACAAATATTGAGCAAAGATTACTAATGGCATATCTGTCATTTGTGGGTAATGGCCTTCATTGTTATTTCTAACACGAATGCTGGGGTCATCAGAAGCATTTATATCTAATGGAGGTGTTTTACTGAAGTTATTAACCAATTTATTCTGTTCTAAAAATGCCTTTGCAATAATTCAGGAGTTAATTATGTGATATTTTTTGGTTATGCTTCAACGACATTTTGCTAAGCTGCTTGATTGCCACAAGACCCATTCTAAAGGCTTTTGATCATTCTTAGTGAGGCATTGATCTCAATCACCAAAGTTTAAGTGTTTTAATAGGTAAATCTATTCACAGCTCCAGCAGTTATGGGTAAAAAAAATCATGCTTAATGCAAAGATAAGCTCCGGCTTTCACCCTAATGCACATTGTTTCCTCCGTGTGAATTCTGTGGTTGGTGGCGTGAGTGTATAAATCCCAGCAGGCTGACCTCAATGTATAATGCCGACACAGTATCGATTACACATGAGCGATTCAAATCAATAAGCTCCTGAGGTTGCAGAGTATAATTACTTAGCCAAACCAAACACAACTCTTCATATCATTCAACCATGTTAGAAAAACCAAGCAGAAATTATGTTGTTGCAATAATCTCTGAGAGGTTGCAGCAAACATCTCTCACGTGAGTTTTCTTTGTGTTTCCTTACAGTGGCAAACATACTGTGGAGAGAGGAAGGTAAGCACTGTTTATACTATATTAATGTCTAGCATATGTCTGGACTACATTAATGCTGCAGTTAACCTTATTTTAGCTAGATCTGAGCCCTGAACATTCTCATTTATGTCCCGCTCCAGGACTGGGGATTGGAAACATGTTCTATGTGTTTTATGAGGACGGTATTAAAGTCATCCAGCCAGTGGCCTGTGAGATTCAGAGACACATCAAACCCAGCGAGAAGCTTCTTGGCCTGCAGGTGAGCTGTCGTATAAAAGAAATGTTAAAGTACTTGTAAATGTACAACATAAACCCTCTGTTTTCCCTCCTGCTTACTCTAACCTCAAGCAAAGTGTGACGTTTTTGAGTGCTAGTCATTGATCATCGTTTTGGAACATTTATTTTACAACAAAAATAGTTGAATGCTGATGTTTGCATGAATGTTTGTTGTATGCCAATGGAGTTCTTCTTTATCTTTATCTTTTGCTAAAGATCTATTTATCTTTTGCTACATACAGCATCCATCCTTCCATTCTTTTCTTTCCTTCCATCCATACACATCCCCCTTTTTTCTCTCTTTGTTTGTTTTTTTCCATCCGTTGTTCCTTGGCTCTTTCAATGCATCCTTTCTTCTTTTGTGTCTTTCCTTCCTTCCATCATCCATCATTCATTCCTTCCTTCCTTCCATTCTTCATTTTTCCTGCCTGCCTTCCTTTCATCATCCATCATTCATTCCTTCCTTTCCATCTACCCATCCAACCTTTCTCTCTTTCCTTATTTCTTTCTTTTTTGTATTCTTCCTTCTACCCGTTTCATCCATTCATTGCATATTGGTATAAAGAGCTGCACAGAACTTCCTTTTCTGACATGACCAGTATTTTAACCCCTGTGGAATTTGATTCTCAGCCCAGATATCAGTTGAGCTCCTCCATCCATCACTCAACATCACTTACATCCCTGCACTCCGCATATCATTTCTCGTCTCTTTCTGATAGGCAGATGCTAGATTTATACAAGCTATTAAATGATTGCCTTCCTCTGTTCTGCTGTTGCATCTGAGCTGGGTATGCTGATGAGACAGCTGTGTTTGTTTGGAGCTCTGGGCGGTGAGAGTTTGAGTTTCCAGCCTCCAGAGAGGCAGCAGGCCTCTATTAGGACATCAATCAAATGCCAGGCCATAGCAGCAAGCCCCAGTCCAAACTCGGTCTGGGGAGGAACATTTAGAGAGCATTACAATACGTTTTTCCTATGTTCTGCTTGCGGGCAATCACTGTAACATGTACTTCTTTCCTTTTTAAATATTAATTTTGTCATGATGCCAGCCTGTGGTCCCCTGTTATATTTGACTTTTATGTTGCACCATGTTTTGTAGTCCTTTGTAGTTTTTCTTGTTGATTAGTTCCTGATTGTTCCCAGGTGTGTCTTGTTTACCAATCACTCCCTCGTGTATTTATAACTCTGTGTTTCCTATGTCATTTTTCAGGTTTTGTCCTTCTGTGGATGTTGCAGTTCACTTTTATTATGCTTGTTTGAATAAATGTTTGCGCCATCTGGATCCTATATTCTCGTTCATCTGAAACAGTCTCCATTACTTTATTGATCCTTTTGAAGATCTAACAAATCATTGCATTTACTGTTAATGGCAGCTGGTACTTTTTTTACACTTGACAAATATTACATTTTGATCTTCAATAGCAAATGTCCAACATTAGTTGTTTAATCAATAAAAAATCTTTTTTTTTAAACATGAGGAACTAAACTAGCAGATAATGAGCGTAATTGGGAAATATGGAAACAAACTAAGATATGAGAAATCAAGGCAACAAAGAAACATTTTTGTGCTCTCATGAGTGCCCTTTGTAACTTACAGCATTAAAAATAACCTTAAAAGCCTATGGCTCTTGCACCAACTAAAACTGATTTTGATTCTTGCAAGAGTGTTGCTAGATCATCCAGTCACATCAGTCTGAGTCTCCGTCTTGATTGTCGTCGACAGCCCTTGAGTAGCCCAGTCAACCATATCACCACAGGAGGCGACTACTTCTGCACAACCTCTGTGGCCATCAATCAAGCCAGCTCTCACCTCTTTAACCGCAGCACATTCACCCTCAGGCCTGACAGACACTCACATTTTGACCGAGCTTGCCTTCATGATGACACTTCTGCCCACTATCAGTCTCTTCCTCTGTGGCAGATCCTACAGAGTCTTACACTGTTTTCTTTAAACAGAAAAGGAATAGCTAATTCCTTTCTGTGTCTTCTTTTAAAAAGTTTAATAGCGTTATTGAATGGATCTGCAGTGTCCTATAGAAAATATGCTTCCAGCCTTTTTTTGAGATGCATTCACTCTTGTAATCCATAATATTTCTGTGGGGTTAGTTTTGATTACCTTTTTTATTCCTGAAGGAGGAGGTCTGTCCACAAGTGGAAGGAGAGAAGGATCAGAAATGTATGTGGACATCAGCCGTCAATGTGAAGGACAAGTTCATTTACGCCACACAGCCTTTGCTGAACAGGCTGCTCATTGTAGACATCCAATCCCAGAAGGCTGTTCAGGTAAGCCAGTATATCAGTAACTAAAACATTATTCCTGTGAACATACCTTAGATATATGATCAAATTTGAATTTTTTTTGCAATTTAATTTATCTTTTTCTGCTTTCATATATATATATATATATATATATATATATATACTTCTATTAAAATATATACAGTAATCCCTCGCCACTTTGCGGTTCAAGTTTCGCGGCCTCAGTGCATCGCGTTTTTTTCAAAAATATTCATCAAAAAAATAAACATTTAAAAATGCCTGCCATATCGGCAGCCATATTGAGGAAAGCAGCGTTGTTTCATCGTGATGCGCGAGAGAAACAGTTTCCCAGGATGCCAGACAAAGAGAGAAACTCTCTCAGATGCTTTGTACACGCCCATGGGCACTCAGACAAGACACGTGATTGGTTCCCGGCGCTAGATCAACGAATGAGAGCACGAGTGGATGTCTCCCGTGAGCTGATTGGCTGATCCTACTTCGCAGATTTTCACCTATCGCGGAGAGTTCCGGTCCACATTAACCGCAGTAAACGAGGGATCACTGTATATACACAAAATATATACATTTTTCTGTCTTTTTTTAAGAGAATTATTTGAATTATTTTTAATTATTAATTAAATTGTTGATAAGTTAAAAAAAATCCACGACTTGATCTATGATCTAGACATGAGTTGCAGAGAATGGCTGTTGTGCCTGGATGAAAAGTGGTATGTTTCAGAGTGAATGCCTGGATAAGTGCCAGCAAGACCTTTTCTACATGCCAGGCCTCACTTGTGTATCCCATGATGCCTCATGATGCACTGGCGCTCATTATTCAGTCCCCTGGGAAAACGGTTTTCATTAGCCCATGCTAAATAGCAAGAGCTAAATAGCCACCTGATCTTTTAGAAACCAAGAAGCAGAGAGAAGAATCCAATATTTGATTACAAATTGCGTTCACTTTTATCAACCCAAACTTTTTCTGCTGATTTATTTATTTATTTATTTATTTTATCCGCTGAGAATGGCATTGAGAATTCATTTATTTGTGCTGAAGAGTTTCTATTATTCAATCTAATCCCCAGAAGAAGGGGAGGGATGTGCTGGGATAAAAATTCAATGTGCACATCTGCTCCCAGAGCTTATTGCACACATGGAGATTGACACTGAAGACAACAATCAGCCTCCTTCGTCATAGCTAAACACGAACACTGGTTCACTCTTCGTGTGTTGTCGAAACAACCTGTTCAAATGCTCACATTGTGAAGAACAGTGAATGCTGCATCAGATGAATACCAAACACTTATCTGAAGTTGGAGACATTTTGAAAAAAAAGGTCCTCCCCACTGAGACAAAAAAGAGAGTATAATCAATTTTGCAAAGCTCAATGTGAAAATGTAAAAAAAAAGAGTCACATTCGCGTGCATCCATGTAAGCACAATGAGGGATGAAAATTGCACAGTAAGGCTATCACTGCACAAAATGAGTCATTTGTTTCCCAGTGGAATATTTCCAGCCAGGTGACAGAGAATGGATATGGATGCAAAGCCATAATTGCAAACTGGCTGAGCTATTGTTACTGTCAGCACTCTATTTAAAACGAACACCCATAACCAAATTCTGCTTGTGCAAAAAACATACAGCTGTGCTTTCAGAAGTGACACATTCTCTCTGTCATGGATAGTTGCTTTGGTGAACTTGTAAACTTTTATTGTGACTTTTGTAGAATGACAAAAAGTATTGAGCTTTTAGCACAGGGTGAGAATCAGCCGCTTAAATTAATATACCAAGTTCCAGTGATTTTATTGAATTCTCAAAGGGACTCTTTAGAAGCAAACAATGTGGAAAATTGATCAATTTTTTAAAGACACTCTACTGGCCTCGGGCAAAAAATGCATATGTCTGAGTTGTGCCTAGCATGAGATAATTATAAAATGCCACTCAATGAACACTGTTGTTTAGCTCATTTTGATTTGGATTGTTTTCCATTTACAAGTGAATTGAGTATAGAAGTATACATTGTTAAATTGAAAATGAATAGAAGTTAAAAAAGGGTTAGTTCTTCCAAAAAAATTTAATTATCCAATAGTTTACTCACCCTCAAGAATATAATATGTGTATGACTTTCTTCTTTCAGCCAAACACAGTCATAAAAAAAGAGTTATTTTAAAAATGCCTTGGCTCTTCCAAGCTTTATAATGAAAGTGAATGATTACCTAGGTTTTTGAGGCCCAAAAAAGCACATCTATTCCTCATAAAAGTAATCCAGTAACTCCAGGGAGGTAGATAAAGGCCTTCTGAAGTAAAGCGATGCATTTGTGCACAAAAATATCCATATTTATTACTTTATAAACTATAATCGTTGGCTTCCGGTAATGGCCATTCGTGACTCTGGTTCCTGCAGAAGAATGACGTCCGACCTGACGCCTAGGATGGCTTGATGGGGAGTAAATTATGGGATCATTTTCATTTTGGGGTGAATTAACCCTTTAATGTAAATACATAGGAAATAAATGGGAATATTTTTATTTAATGTTTTCAAAATAAGTCTCTTATGCTCACCAATGCTGCATTTGATATGCTCAAAAATACTTTACTGCCTTTACTGTCACTTTTGATCAGTTTAATGCATGCTTGCAGAATAAAAGTATTAATTTCTTGAAAAATAAATAAATCTTACTGACTCCAAGCTTTTGTGTAACTCTGTATAATTTATTTGAAAAGCATTTAGTAAATGTATCTTCTCATTCCAGTTTAACATCCTGTGTTGCTAATTCAGTTAGAACAATTCAGTCCTACACATCTACCCTGCTTACTAAATTACATTTTTAGTCTATAAATGTACCTACACAACAATATCTGATTTTTGTGAGCAAATGGAAACTGTTGGTCTGTTGTTGTCAACAGACTGTGAGCACAGACCGGGTTCCAGTGAAGCTGCACTATGACAAGTCTCATGACCAAGTGTGGATCCTGAGCTGGGGAGATCTCGAGAAAAACTTTCCAACCCTCCAGGTAAGACAAATCACTCTAGGACAGGGGTGGGCAAACTACAGCCCGCGGGCCATATCCGGCCCGTTGGGCTTTTTAATCCGGCCCGCCGAACTTGCCGAACCTATATTAAACCTTCATTTTACATTTCCCTGTAATGTCACTTTGTCGCGGCTGCAAGCGGCAGTGGCGCTGAAAGTGTGGTGGAGAGTAGGCGTGTGTCACCCTTTATAGCGTTAATTCCGTGCTAAAAAGGAACGAGCGCAAGAGCTACACGCGTAAATAGAGCGTGCCCGTATGACGTCACGCGCACCGTCGCCGCCATAATGGGGGACAAGTAGAGCTGGATACAGCGCGCACCGAATGTTAATCATGTTGTGAAACAGTCATATTTTAGGCTGCCTAAGGTAATAACACACCAAGGTGATCGTACACAACAGCTGTCAAAGGCCAGACGTGAGAAATGCAAACAGTCGAATTCATGTTGAGAGAGTGATTGGCTTAGTCCGTCAGAAATATTCAATGCTATCATCCAGATCTGGACATACACTATTTGCTTCTTGCACATCAATAACGTAATAAAATTAAAGGTGAACAAATGTAGATCATGATTAGATCACATGGATGTGCTTATCCGGATCTACAGTGAATTAAAAACCATCCCACGACACACACATAAAGCGCTGCAATTATCAAGCATTATATCCATCTATATTATGTGCCTGCAAAAAGGCGGTATCCAACAGTTTGCCGATAATATATGTAACAACACCTGACCTCTGTTTGGGGTTTTTGAGTGTATTTTCTGTAGAAAAAATCATACTTTAATCTTAGCTTTTCATACAGGTGTAGGACATCAATAAACAGCATTTTGCAAGATCTGTTCAGGTAACAAAAGTTTATAAAGATGTTAAATGAAAATATTTTTGGTCCAAACTGTTGGATTAGAAAGTAGGAATGCCTCTATTTTTTTAATAAACTTTATTGCTAATGAAAACCATTTCATCTACCTTGGCAGTTGTTACACATCTGTCATTGATGACACAGGACACTTCTCGCACCTAGCCACACACTAGCTGATTGTAAGCGTCAAGTCCTTTGTAACACTGAAGATCTTCGGCTGTATAAGGACTTGGGGTGAAAACCAGATAGTTGAGAACATTAATGCATGTTGTGTTCGGTAGAAGATTGACGTCCGTAGACCTAGTCACAATTTCATACGGATCCTGTCCCTTTATTAACGCTATTTTTGCCTCGTACCTTTCTCTTTCAAAATTCTCAAGTCCATCTCTATATTTAGTTTGACTCTTACGCTCAAGTTTCTCCCTAGATTTACATAAAATGTTTTTTTTCTGCGATAAAACTGGCTTTAACGTCGCTTCCCCCATGACATTGATTAGAAGTGGTCCCCCAAAATGGCGGCTGTCGTAAAACTACGTCACGATCGGGCGCGCTCTATAGGGGTACCCGCGAGCTCATTATAATCACTCGCGCGCGCGTGACATCTAATCTGCGCACGCGCGAACATTCGCCCGCTCTCAACTGCTGTTTTTGCTCGCGCGAGCATTTTTTATTTTTGTCAGTCGTGGGCGGAGCTTGCTCTTGTAACGTCAAATGTCATTGGTTAGTTCCCTTTTTTACAGAGGTCAGTTGTGTTTGGACGCCTGTGATTGTCAATCTAGAGCTGAGGCAAAGATATGATTCAGTCACATTGCATATTATGGTTTTTCTTTCGATTAAATTGTATTATTATTGTTTTGTTGTAATTTCATGTGTCCCAGTCGAGTGATTTAAGACCAAACTATACTTTATACAAGTTTTCTAGGATTTATTATAAGTAAATGCATAGGTACGACCTTCTGAAAAGAAGTTGTATGCTGTCAACGTTATGTTGTTATTTGCTTTATTCAAGAACATGACCTGCAAATACAAGAGGAAATATAGTGTACGTTAGAATAAAATGTACATGACACTTAGTGCTCATACACCAGTTTTGAAGTCAATAAATATTTTAAATTGAGGGAAGTATATCCTGCCTTTGCTCTGGTCATGTCCCTATATATATTTCCCTCAGTTATTTTCATGCTTCTGTTGTCATATTTTATCTTTCATTCAATAAAACAGTATGTATTTAGTGTTCCTTCATCAGGACTTAGAAGAACAAACACAGTAGTGTTTTTCAGGTAGAACCAGCAATTACTCTCAGCTAATTTGATTAAAATAATCAAATGTAAAATAGCTTTGAATTGTCTTCACTATATATTAAAAATATCTGAATTTATTAAAGTTACAAAAGTCAAGAGCAGTGAGTTATTTTTATTGTTTTTTATTTTTGAGCTTGCGTACCCGTGTAGCTCTGTTTTCCGCTCGCGGATGTAATTTACGCGCACACAAACATCAGTTTTGCGCTCGTATATTAAAGTCATGGATTTGCCCCAAACACCCCCCCCACCGTCAACAATCCCGGCCCCTCTGTCAATTTTAAGAAACCAATGTGGCCCGCGAGACAAATAGTTTGCCCACCCCTGCTCTAGGATAATCTTTGAGTGTTAATCACCACTGGATGGCTGCTTTTGAAAGCTGCTCTCAGACAAGAGTCCTAGGACATTCTGCCTAACGTTTTCTCTCATCTGATCATTCAAGCATATGAGTTGGCCTTGATGAGTATGGTTTGATGATTTTAGTTGACATTTGTGAAGTATTCCCAAGTGATGTAAAGTTGAACCACCATAGAAAGGGCTCTCAGTGGAGTTCCATATCGCTTAATTGGCACAGCCTGTCCCCCAATAATCCGTAGCTTTGGTTAATCACAGACGGAATACATTGAGCTCCACAAGACAAGGGGAATTCTTGTGTGTATTGGTGCGCATGAAAGTCCTAATGAAATTGTGTCACTCATGTTCCTACTAAATATATGTGATTCTTCCATTCATCAGGTGATCAGCCAGGCCAGTGGGAGCATGTCCCATCACACCATCCACACCCAGCCTGTTGGTCATCGCTTTGACAGGGTGGAGGATTTCTTCATTCCTCCCATCAGCCTCACCATCAATCACATAAGGTAAATGAGAATGAAACCTCCTTCACATATATATACACACACATATATGAGAGCAATGTATGAACACGTGACTGTGATTATAACTCCAGAGAAAACAGCTTTAGCTCTGGATAGTGTGTAAATTACATTCAGGGACTGACATTTAGATCTTAATAAACCATTTTGTTTATTCATAGTCACTCACATGAGGAAGTACATTTAGAGGTAGTCGAGGGGGAAATGTGAGTTTAAACTCTGAATAAACAGACCAGGAGATGTAGTGTGGATATGTAAAGCTCATTTGAATTGATTAAAATCTGAATTTAAGATTACTAAGCATGCCCTGATCCTCTTACTGTCCCCTGTTGGCATTTTGATGTTGACTTACACTATTATGGCGTGCTAATATGAAAAAAATAATGACTCAATTCCAAACGCTAGAGAGATTTATTTGTTCTCCTCGTCAAGAGAGCAAGTCACCGCTAATGACAAGAACACGGCAAACAATGTAAAATGTTAAAATCCAATATGTGACATAAAAATGACAAATGTGACTGTCGTAAAGAAATCTTATACCGTGTTCTGAAACCTTAGTACACACATAGTATCCTAACTGAAATGGAACCTCATAAGTAATCAGAAAGTCGCACAAAACGACCAAGGTTCAAGACTTTGTAGTTCTCTTTACAAGGGCTATTGGAAAAAATAATGAATAGGATTTTTGCTTCCGAAAGTTACTACAGGAGATTTGATACACAACTGATTCCTATGATACACACCTATGATTCCTTAAAATAATGCCTACATAGGCTGCTCACTAGGCTTTAGAAGAGAGACATAGACTTTTCCCAGAAATATGATTGCAGTCTAATCAAATGAAAGCATATTCACATTTAAAAGAGGATATTTGGTTCAATTTATTTTATGACAACTCTCCGAGAGGTTTGCATGGTAATGATAATGGATTTGGAGATGTTAATGCATTTGTTAATGTTTCTGCTATATTACTACTGCTCCTGCTGCAGAGAAAATACAGAGACTTGCAACTGCCAATACATTCACCAACATTGCTTTACTTCTGTTGCACATGTAATATACATCAAACAATCCCCGTCCCCCAACAGCAACCAAAGTAGTAAACACCTACTTGGTCTATGGTAGTGCTTCTCAATTATTTTCTGTCACGCCTCCCCTAGGACAAAGTAAACATTTCACACACACACACACACACACACACACACACACCCCCCCTCCCCATTTTATAACTTTCGCCTTATTGTTTCCATGGTGACGCGTCATGCTTGTCACGTGACATACCGCAGTCACAAAAAAGCGCTGTATGAGATGTATCACATTTATTTAGTTTTTTCTTTTTATTCAAAATAGTCACCAATTTGTTGGCTCTGTCATCAACTACCTGATATTCAGATTCTCAGATATGTGGAAGTGAATGTTTTGTCGCTTAAATACCTTTATAATGATCATGTTCGCTGATCTGTGATGCGCGACGGGCGCCGCTGTGTTAGTTTGCACCGCAGTTCAGAGAATCTGATCTGTCTGATTTACATGTCAATTCAGTCACTTCTTATGAAGTACGTGATAGTAAGTGGCCAGTGAAGTGGGAGAAGAACAGAGTGAAGTTTATAGTTACCAATACAACGTGTATCTGATATGAATAAAACACCTTGTCAGTTTATAATTGAATGGATTGCCATTTCCTCTTTTATAGACATCCATGTGTATTTTTATAAATGTAAAAGTATAAATTTATTGTTTTGTACTTATGAGTATTTAAATGTTTGAAACCTAAAAGAAACCTTATGTGGTTGAAAACACTGAATTGTTATGATAAATGACAAGCTCTGAGCGCATCTTTTTCTAGATCAGTGCCAGATATCGTAAACACATGAATTGAGCGGTTGATCACGTGACACATATGAACACCGGTGTCATCGTACACGTCAAAGGGTGGAGGGATTGTAATAAAACTTCATATCTGCTGCTCTTGTTCAGAGCAAGAAAACCTACTCCCTGGCAACAAAAAAAGCATGTTCCCCAGGGTCACGCGCGCTCCCCCCGGCATCGCTCCGCGCCCCCCACTATTTGAGAACCACTGGTCTTTAGTAACATACCAGAACTATTTGTTTAAATGCAGCGTGTATCTCATGATCAGTGAACACTAAGAGCAATTACACTGTTTACTCATCTATGCAGAGTGTTTTAAAATGTTTTTTTTTTAAGCTGAAACTCTATGCATCTCTTCATTTCATGTTTTGTGCTGTATGAAGGTATTGGGGAATGAACTTGTACTTTCACAGTTCATCACAAAAGCAATTGGCCAACTTTTGTTATAAGACATGATCTTAGTCCCACAAAAGAGAGTTCATCCTGAGGATACGGCGCAATGCACAAAGACCAGTTTAATTTTCAATCCTTTGGTGCCTGAGATAATACGGCTTACATGCATGCCACACACACTCACAAAATTCTCACTCTCCTCATAGAGGAGTCTCTGAGCCCAGCGGTTTGATTTCACCCTAATATTTACTAGCAGTAATACTGTACTAGATATGCACTACAATTCAGTTCCTGTCACTGGTGTTCAGTGTGTGTCAGCCTTGTTTTTCTTGAATAAACTGCAGGACAGTCAGTTGAGGATATGTACACTTTTTTGGCACTCTGCCCCAATAGCCTGGTGACATTTAGTAGTGCTATCTGCTCTCTGATGGAGTAATATGTTTCAGTGCTCTGAGTCAACGGAGTGCAACATCAGCTCTCTATACTGAAATAGAGGTTAACTCCAGTGTAAAGTACTGTAGCCTTCTGATCTTCACCTGCACGGCAAGACTTTGGATTTGGCACATGACTTTAGATTCTGAATAGTGCATTTGAATTTCTTTGGAAATGCTATTATGTAACATGCATTGCGACTTACCGTACGTCATTGATCTAAAGGGAATAAGATAAAGATTGAGAGGGTGATTACGTATGTAAAATAAAAGCCTGACAGATCAAGACCAGACCAGAGTATTTGTATGTAAAGTGCATAATTATTGACAGCATTTGAAACGTCTAAATCATTTTTACTAACTACTTTAAAGAGCTGTAAATGTTGAGAACTCTAAATTTGATTTTCCAGCATCTTAAGCTCAATAATGAATTGTTTTACTCATTTTAAGTAAATTTTGTCAAATTTTTAAGTTTTAAGTACTTGGTTAATTAATTAGTTATCTTTAATTTGAATCAAAGCTTGACTGATTATGATATATAAGAAACACTGTGTTTGTGTTTAATTCATGTGCTGATTTGTGTGTTGTCACAATTGCATCAACCAGTCTTCAGAAATCACACCAAACACCAAATGAACCAAATGAGACATTTTAATTTTCACACCAAATGATTTTACCTAAATATATTAGCTTGCTGCATTTATTTGATTAAATTACAATATATATATATATGTATACACAGTGGAGTTCACTTATCTCGAGTCATGGTTAACTCGCCAATCTTATTATGTCGACGTTTTTAAAGTGGAACCACCAAACTCCCTATTTGTCTTAGTATTTTCGATTCTTTAATGTTGATTCGTTAATGTCGCCGAAATCTAATATCTCGAGCACAAACGAGGGACAAAATCGTCACTTCACATGGTTATTTCGTGACTAATTAGTGTACCTAGTGTGAGCAATCTTTTGTGATTGGCAATTGTTCCACATTTTGTGAGTAATCTTTTTGTTTGCATTGTTGGAGAATATAATTAAAGGTTTGTATCAAGAATCGGAGGTGGTTTTTATTGTGGTGGTTTTACATATGCCTTTTGTTGTTAGCAAACATATACACAGTAGGCCTACAGTGTATGTAATTTTTTTTAGATGAATGCCGATCGCTTCATCAAACAAATCGCGGCAACACTGGGCTCTTCTCATCTCATCCGACGCTTCTTAAAGGGACGAGCAGCTGCTGCGCAGCGGGAGAGTCTGCCTTGTCTTTTTCTTCTGATTCTGACTTGTGTTGGTTTTTTTATTGTGTGAATTTCACGCACAAGCACTGTGTACCGAGCCTGAACAGTTATAGATAATTGAAGTCATGCGAGCAACATTTGAAATTCGAAATGTGATCTTACACAAAAAAGTTCATCAATCTATGGGTGAGGGTTATGCCAACAATTTTTTACACAAAACCCCAAACCCGCTGGCTAGATTATCTGCGTCTGTGGGTTATATGTGGGAAAATCTATGTTAATATATATATCTCGCTAAACGGTTATCAAAATGCTTTTTTGGCAACCCCCGAGGCCGTTGACATAACCGAACTCCACTGTATATACAAATTGTATTACAAAAAAAACATATATATATATATATATATATATATATATATATTGTATTAGAATTACAAAATATATATATTTTTTTTTTTACGTTTTATTGTAATTATATACATATATTGTGTATGTATATTGTAATTATATACATATATATTCATATTCATATTTTTTAATTACTGTTTATTCCTGTGATGGCAAAGCTGAATTTCCTGCATCATTATTCCAGTCATCAGTGTCACATCTTCCTTCAGAAATCATTCTAATATGCTTATTTGGTGTTCAAGAAATATTACTTAAATAGTTCAGCTACGCAATAGTTTTGAGGAAACTTTTGTCCCCTCACTATTCTTTGAATATGTATACATATATATGTCACACATGCAAAAAGGTTTATATTTTTAGAAGTGGTTTGCACGTTGATACTGTATATGTCTAAACCTAAGCTCATGCTAGTACCACACTGTACGCACGAATACCCGTGAATAATAAATACAAAAACCAGAGAGCTGAACGTTCCTATACTCAGGAGGATATTGATTTTTGAAAATATGCTGACAAAATGAGATCTGTGACTGGTAAACGTCATTTGTACAAAACACTGATGTAAGGAGGAATGTCTGGTGATCCGTGATCCAATAATTACTTCATTCGTTTCTCATTTGAAATGCTTCATATGCTTTGACATCACCTGTAGCAGTGAACTGCTGAGGAGGGATTTATACAAGGCAGAGACTGCGTGTGACATTTTAGTCAGGTTGTCAAATTATTTCAGCATTTACACACCTTCACACTGGGAAAATAACAGCCTACAGGAATCCCATTCACAGCATTCATTGACTTTCTGTCATACTTTTATCCGCAACCAGCCTGTGGGCAAAATATGTTTACATGTCAACAGGAAAAAATATGTAACTTTATTCATTTCTTTTCTTTGCTTTTAATTATACAGTAAGCCCTTTGCCAATGCCAATTACATATTTTACGGGTCTAAAGGGTTTGGTCAAATACATTTTGAATGTGTTTGTATAAATTCAGGTGCCACGAATGAGTGAGTAAATGTGTTTTGTTTGTTCATAAGAAGGGTTGTTTGGGACGCCCAAGGTGCATTTGGAGAACAGTATTGATTTACGACAGGAAAGTGCTTCTATTAATTGCCCTACAGTGCATAAACAAACCCATGGAAACCACAATTCTACAAAACCTCCCATTCGTGTTGCATTTTTTTTATTATCATATTACAAAGCTGTCCTGTATATTGACTAGAGGCTAGTAACTTTATAGAGTAATGAAAACAGCTTTATTCCTGTGGCTGTAGATATATCTGCAAGACAGAGCTGTGTGCGACAACTCAAAAAGATGTATATGACGCTACTGTATCCTCTTCTGCTGTACTAAGGGATACATCCTCACATGCCCCTGTAGAATTTTTTATAGATAGCACTAGAAAACCTGTTTGTAATTGTCATTGAGTGATGCAGGTTTCCTTCTGGGTCTGATCAAACATACATCTGTTTAACAAAGCTGAATGCTGATTCTAAAAGCATTTACAGACTCTCATAATACACAAGTATATCCAGGAGGGTATACCCCCCCCCGCCCCTGTATTTTTGTGTCTGAAAGGCATTATTTTTCTGTCATCGATGTGAGTGCTCTTGTAAGTCCTATAGCAGCAGCCTTCTTCACTGTTTTATTCATGTTTTGCCGCATTGGATTTACCACCAGAACAACGTACTACAAAATTATGTACATGCAAAGTATGAGGCGCCACTAATTAAACCAGACTGAATTATTAAATATTAAATGTCACAAAATGTATGTATTTTTTTGGTACGGTGGTATGCTTACAAAGATTATACAAAATACACATACACAGAAGTGTTGGGTGTTTTAGGGTATTCATTTCTTTAAAATGTTGTCCTCATCCTTTCTTCTTCCACATCTTCCCAACAATAATAAAGAAATCGATATGAGTGCCCCCTTGATATGGCTACCCAAGCATTTCATAAAAAATGTAGGTGCACTTTAGTCATTTAGATATTCTTTTTCTCCCTAATGTGACATATATTTGAGTGAAATGGTTTCTTGAACAATAAAAATTGTATACCAGTACTTTTATTTTGTCCTTCAGGAATTGATTGGAATGTTGGACGTTTGTCGTTTGCTATTGGTTGATCTCATGTGAGTGACTGGTTGTCCCGCCCTCACACCAGTAAACACGTCATCACAGATACATTTTTTATAATAAATACTGCAATATTCCATATAAACCGCAAAAAAAAAGCAAAAGAGCAAGAAATGTCCATAAGCTGTAATAGACACTTTTCATTTTGGTGTTTTCTGTTCTGCATGGAGTGAAAAGTACATTCACCCTTGTGTGCATGAAGCAAAAGAAACAAGAAGCAAGTTTGGGAAATCGCTTGTAAATTAGGTCAATTTGACCCACATTTAAACAAGTTGGAACAAGATTGAAAATATGAAATACATGAACAGAAATGGAGGCATCAGGAGGGAATTTTTCTTTGCTAACAAAATTATCTTATTTACTGGTACCCTTGGAGTGTCGACTGAGTATTAAAACTCATACTTTTACATTCACGTTCCATGATCTCACTCCCCAGTTGCCGGATCTGTCGCCAGGCCTTCTTCCTGGACTTAATTTAGAAATTAAGCCCAGAGCATATCGTCACAGCCAAAACTGCCTGGCCTGTGGCTAATGGACGGACGCCGGCTGCCAATTGATGGAGCTCATCACAGTCAGCGATAATCTGTCCCATTGGTCCATGGCAGACATGGCCTTTTGGCCAGACATAGACAGCAACCACATTCTCAAGTGCATAAAAGAAGATGGATGTCAGGGTTTGAAGTCTGCACTAGAATTGATTGGAGAGCATGCAGATTTAATTGAGCTTTGTCAGATCCTTTATTTCACTCACCAACTTCATTTGTTCTTTGTTCTTTGCTTTTTTTATATGTAGCTAATCATTGGGCTCTTTGGATTTCTCAATGGATAAGACAAAGTGTGACTGATTAATTTTTTAATTGAAATAAATTATGAAAACCAGGCATCTGGCAGAAGATATTTAGCATAGACTGATGAATAAAGACGTGACATTGAATTCTTTCTCTCCCCTAAACCTTTTTGAACCTGCACTCTGGGTTTATTCACTTCGTTTGTTACTTTAGTGTGGCAGCTACTTCTTATCCAAAGCAACGTACACTTCATTAATTGCAAGCCCAGTGCCCTCGGGGCGACATTACTCAAGTGAGTAGTGGAGTTAGATCCAGTTCCAGGCACACTTTAACTTGGGTTTGGAGCTTTTATTTATCGATACAGAGCTTTAACAAGTACAGAGCTTCAGGGTTAGCAAGAGTCAAAATATGTGGATTGGCTTCCATTCAATTCCACTCTCTGACCCAGAGAGTGTTGAATTGGAATTTTCTGATTTGCAATTTGCAAACATGACAACACAGCACATGAGAAATGTTATAGCAAAACAAAACAATTTTGTCTTTAATTTGGACTAATCATGCCTATTTATTCTGGTAGATTATTATTATTTTTTACCAGCTGATTAGAAAATATTAATTTTATATATTTTTTTATAAATATTTAATATTAATTATTATTTCAGTTTTGTTATAGAGCACCACACTGTGTTTGCCACATTGTATTCAGACAAAAATGTTGTATAGATTATAATTTCTAATTGATATAATATATTTGACTGAGGTATGTTGTGGGAAATGATGGTGCATAAAATGAAAGTTAATTTAGTAAATATAATGGAATAGACTTAAACTAAATGCATATATAGTCTATAAATGGCATTTTAAACATAATTTAGTAATATCTAATGTTTTTGGAGCTGCCCCACATGTTGTATGATAAAATCTTTAATGAAACATTTTATTGTCGTTCAATTGTTTAAATTATAAAAATGAATTATTGCATTTTCATTCTGAATGACATGTTCTCTCATTAATAGGTTTGGCATGATCCTCCACAAGAATGAACCAGCTCTTCATAAGATCGATTTGGAAACAACCTCATATGTGAAAAACATCAGCCTGCAGCAGTACGATTGCGTCCCACAATCCCTGGCCTACACACACCTGGGCGGATACTACTTCGTCAACTGTTGGCCAGACTCAACAGGTGCGGTACGGCCACAATTAATCATTGATAGCGTAACAGACAATGTCATCGGTCCTAATGGGGATGTGAGTGGCACACCTTATGTCTCTCCTGATGGCCACTATTTAGTGAGTGTGGATGACCGTGATGGGCTAATGCGCTTGCAGCCCGTGTCCGTGCGGGGCGAAATCGGCCAACCCTTTGACATTCACACAAACCTGCACCTGTCTGATCTGGCCTTCATGCCCTCGTTCACCGAGGCTACTCAGTATAACGTGTTCGGCAGCTCGGGCCGGCAGACAGATGCTCTTTTTGTGGAGCTCAGCACCGGTAACGTCAAAATGATCAAGAGCCTAAAGCAGCCCACACCATTGTCGCAGTGGCCTTGGAACCGCCAGAACAGGATCATGACTGGCAGCGGGCTGTTCGGACAGTATCTAATGACCCCGTCTCAAAGCTCCCTGTTTATACTGGATGGGCGGCTGGATAAACTCAACTGTGAGATCACAGACGTTCCCCTGGGAAATACTGTGGTGTGGGTGGGAGAGGCGTAGGCCGTCTTAAAGGGGCTTGAGAGGGAAGCAAACAAACAGGTTGCACTGAATTTGATCTCGGTTTAATTTATTGAGAAAAAAAAGTCTCAATGTTTGGAACAAAAAAACTCAAATTGACTGTTCAAAAACCTGCATTGGAAAAAGAGAACATGGGAAATGCTTGTTTTTGAAAAGTTAGCCAGGTTTTCGAGTCAAATAGCTAATAAGTAGTAACTCCAAAAATATTAGGTGGTGTCAAACTAGCATTGGTATCTTTTATTAAGGAAGTCAGTGGGAATCACTTCGTTTGTAGGTGAGAATTGTTCAACTGCTCAAATGAATCAACTCAACTGATAAGGAACCAGGAAAACTGTATTTTTAAGGCCGTCTTTTAAGAATAATATTTCCCCATTAACACTTAACACATATACAAAATGCATTTGGCCCATTTTTTCCAGTGCCTTGAAGGAATACTCCCTAAAAAGAAAGCCGACAAAACTATTCCCGCGAGCCTGTGATTTAAAACCCTCCTTGGCTTTCTCACACACAGAGTGAAAACGAGAGTTACACTTCATTTTCACCTGTTTATGATTCCCACAGACCCAGAGGCGTATCTGGCTTAATAAAATAGCATCGTGCTGAAAAATATCCCCTACTGTGTAAACTGAGATATTGGTAATGATGTGTTTGACTACTGTAAATCTTCATGAAAAGTTTGGGTGTAAGAACGATGACACAGAATTGTGTGAAATCTTTGTGTTGAAGCCCCAATTAAAACCTACACGAAAACTAACACTGGTTAGATCAGTAAACAAATGAGAACGAGTCTGTTATACAATAGAAAACATAATATACATAGGGACGGGTTTAATCCTGTATAATCTTAGTAAGAGAGGATGTAGAGTTTCAAGGGCACATAAAGAATCAAGTTTTAGTTGACTCAGCAGTCACAGCCACTGCCGTAAGAGTCTGCTTTCAGTAACTGGTGCGTTGCGTGGTGTGATGTTAGACATAATTTATGCATTGCATAAGGGTTATATAGCTGGGAAACATTTATTTAAGAGTTTGAGAGTCACAATGCTACAAGAGCACGAACAAAGGAATCTTTTAGTGTCAGTAGGAAGCACAAGTGTGTGCTCACGGCGTTGAATTGTTTCCTTAATGGACCGTCTATGCATTTTCATTGACACGCCAGCCAATGGGCTGCATGAATTGAGCTTTCCCCCCCCCCCACCCGAAATTAGTTACGTTTATGTTTTAGTTTAGATTTTGTATATTTTGTTAAAATGCATATGAAATGGCTTTTTATTGAGTGTATTTTCCTTATTCCCTGAGTAACCATGACTGTTTTGGTTTTTAGTGACTTTTACTTGTGTTCTGTAAATAGCAGATTGGTCTACGCTCACTTACAAAACAATAGCTAGCTGAAATCATCTTCAAACGGTTCAGGTTGATTCGTTTGCCCACGTTTATTTTCAAGACAAAAGAACTGCACTGTCTTTGTTCCACATGTGATGTCCCATCCAGAGATTTCATAAGCTCCATGTAGCCATGTACGTTGATTCTCGTGGTTGTTATTTATGTAGAAACATGCTTGACATTTTGGCAGTTAAATAAATCCTATAACTTTGAAAAAAATAAAAGTTTTGGGTATTATTTTGTCTCAGTATTATGAGTGGCATAGACTAGAGAACGAATTAAAATCCCAATTCCGCATGAATTCATGCATTAGTGCAATAAATTGATGGATTCAGTAGGAAAGTGATTCATTCAACAGCGCAAATGTTATTTATCTTGCAGAATGTCATCATTTATAATTCAGTAATACATCATGCTCTGTTACACAGACAAACTTCACTTTATAAAGCTATTCCACACAAATAATGAGCACCTTGTAACAAGAACTACATACATAATTTTTAGAGAGGATTCAGTCAAAAGACTTACATACTCGACTTTGTGAACCAATGACTGTCAGAAAACCTTTAGTTTTCATTTTATTTTACTATCCTCCTCTTTCTGCAGCTGACTTTTTTCTTTCTTTCTGTATTCCTTCCCTCCTCTCCGACTCGGAACCATTAGGTTAATAGTCTTCTTTTTTCAATCTCGCTCATAATGCCAAATGAATGCACAAGTTGCTGCATGAACGAGACCAAGGTGGCACTGCAATTATCTATTGTTGGTCATTTATCTTTCTTCCATTCTCTCCTTCTCTCATTACAGGCTGCACACCCACCATTTTTATAAAGATTTGGGGATAATTTAGTGGTCACAACAATTTAATATTTTCATGCCCTTCCTTTTCTATGTCTCATCATCATTACTCATGTTCACAAATGTGAACGGCCCAAAAATGCATGCTTTTTTCAAAGGACATTAAAAGCCTGTTAACTATAAATTCTTAATAATCATTTTGATTCCACACCATAGCTATAATGAAAAGAAGACACCACAGTATCGCTGGAATCACTTTTAAAATGATTTTTCCAGCTGATGACCAATAAAATCATTAACAGCCCATCTGAAAGCATATGACTTTAACGCCCTGCCATTGACGGAATTGTTCCGCTTTCCGTGTTTTCACTACTATGCGGTAAGGGGTGCAATTCCGCATCTTCTGAAAGAGTACAGAATCTCCGGATCAAAACACAAGCCAAGAATGGGAGTAGAAAAAAGTGACAAAAAGCACTGCTTATACACATTTTATTCTTGAAAAAATGCGTGATTTTCTTAACTTTTTGTTTAAAATGGGGGTTTTCTTAATGAAACTTACCCACTTTCAAGTGTAGATTTTTTTTTTTAAACTTTAAATCTTTTTTTATTACTATTCATAAGTTTTGTGAAAAACGGCTTAACTACAGCCGGTGCTTATCATAAACAAAAAGTTATCATCCATTGGTGTGACTTTACTATACAGTAATCCCTCGCCACTTCGCGGTTCAAGTTTCGCAGCCTCAGTGTATCGCGGATTTTTCAAAAATATTCATCGAAAAATAAAAAGTCAAAAATACCGACATATCAGCAGTCGTATTGCAGAAAGCAGCGTTGCTTCATCGTGATGCGAGAGAAACGGGTTCCCAGGATGCCAGACAAAGAGAGAAACTCTCTCAGAGGCTGTGTACACACGCACAGGCACTCAGACAAGACACGTGATTGGTTCCCAGCGCGAGATCGACCAATCGAGATCGAGTGGAGTGGGAGCCTCTTCGCCTCTCTCAGAAGCAAATGTTGACGATACAGCGCCGATATCTGACGATGAGGTGCTTACTTCGCAGATTTTCATCTATCGCGGGGGGCTCCGGTCCACATTTGGAGGGATCACTGTATATCTTAAAGATTCCATGTCATAGATTTATATTTAGCCAATGTAACTTAAAAAAAAATACAGTACACTGTTTTTAAAAATGCTACTGAGCAGCAACATTCTAGTGCATACAATTTGCAAACTCCTCTTCTTTAATCATGGTGGTTTTACGAGATTGTTCCACCTACCCTTCTCAATAAAAGGGAACTGTGCAAACAGGTCTCTGTGCTGTACTTCTCTTACAGTGTTGGCTGACCCATCCCACCCCTGCTGCTCCCCACCCCTCAGAGCCAAAAGCGCCTAAGGAATGAATTTTTGTTAATAGCAGCAAAGAGTACAGGTCAAGTTCATTAAGTCAGCAAAATCACAAAATGACATGCAACTAATTGCACCCACGCTTCTTGGTTAATTAAAATTGCAAAGTGTACTCAACCGGGATTTGCTTCAGAGATACCAACTAGAATATTTTTTATTAATTATGTTATGTAACTGTGCTATTTATGTTCATCTTTGATACTTAATTGATAATTTATTGTGTTTTATTAATTTACTGCCACACATTTAGGCATTATTTCTCTGTCAGTATCAATTGTACTGTTTTGCAATGCCTTGTTTCCAGGTGTCAGGCTTCTGTGGTCAAAGGTACCGGGGTGTTAACCCTGTTGGCCTCAGTCGTAATCCATCCTTGATGCTAGCTCAGATTTCAAGAGATTTAATGATGAAGAGGGAGCAGAGGTTGATTCCTGCTCTGTATCACTTCTTTTCAGCTCGCTGGCTACGTTCACACATGTCAGTGTTTGGGATCAGTGGGCGTCAACGTCATTGTGTGTCAGTATCAGATGTGATCCTCAAATGGCCGCATTCATACAATAGTTTGTAGTGGCAACTCAAATACAGTCTGCATGAATGAATAACTCAAGTCAAGCACCTTTCTGTTCTTAAGATATCTCAATAGGGTCTCTTACAATCAAAAGTGCTTGACTTTGATAGTGATTCCAATGATATCATCCCGTGTCGTTAGCGTTGTGGTATTACTTTCACTATTCTCAAATAATTTGAACAATTATTCACATTTTATAGTGTGAACAGACTTTAACCTTAAAGGTACAGTATGTAATATTGACAGCTAGCGGTTGAAATTGGTATTCCAGTCCTAAATATTTGAGTTGTTTCAGCCGCCCCCTCATCCTCAGACTCTACACACTTATGCGTGGGTTGCCAGAATGAGGACACGCAAATGGAGCAAAAGCAATTGACAATGGAAGACTAACACACTGTAAGTTGATGAATTGATTTATCTAATTTTTTATATGCTCCCGGGTTTTTAGATGCTAAGGCTTTTTAGCTTGGGTAAAAACCTGTTATCTCTGACCCAGTTCGTTTTCCTGCTTTCATGGCTGCAATATGCTGTATTTGCTACCAACTGGCAACCCAGGGTGTCAAAAAACTATTGGGTAAATTGGCAGTGGGCAGAATCGCAGAGCAAAACAAAACCTGTCAATTCGACACAGAATGCACATTTGAAAGTAAAATAGCTGTAGCATTGTTTTGTTTTTTGTTTTTTTGTTTTTTTACAGAAACGAGTATATGAACTGAGCATGTTTTCTAAATATCTACAAACATAATGTATGTAATTTTTTGACAACTAACAGCACCTTTTTATAAAGAAAATCAAATAAAATCTGTCTTTTAATTCTTCTTTTGTGGTCCATAGAAATATCTTTTTAAGGGCCGCTAAAGGATAATTTTTTTTTAATTGTCCCGCATATAATGGCAGTGAACAGTGACCAGCATTAAGCTTTTTTTAAAAGATGCAAAAATATCACAGAATGATCCCATACGACATATTTCATATATTCCAAGAGTTCTGGGGCTATACAATATGAAATTATGGGCCAGATTTACTACACAGGGCAAAATAGCGTGTGAGCACAATTCCATAAAAGTGCCAGTAGTGAAAAGTTCAGTCGGATCATTTCCATAATGACCAACACAATCTACCAAGAGCAGCGCAAATTAGCTTCTGATTTAAGACATGCTTTTTTGAGGGGCCAATAATAATGGCACAACTACCAGTAAAACTGCAAACAATGGTAAATCAACTCTTCTCCTATAAATTTGTAACCTTTTTTTTTACTGTGTCTTTACTAAACCCCCACCAAAAGAGGGTCCCCTTCATGCAACAGTTTGTCGGGGCAACAGCATGGATGAATTACTAACGTTAAGCACCTTTCCATTGGAGCAAGCTGTTAGCAAATCTGGACCTTACTGTATCATTTAACAAACTTTATTATTTTCTGTCCTTGGCCATTGGTCTTTTGTGCATGGCTTTGTGACATGTGGGTTGACTCTGCTCATCATATGGATGAGCGTGAGCAGGACATTTTTTTAAAACACTAGGATGAATAATTAATCACTTTATTTTCATTTCAGTTTACATCCAACAAAACTCATTTAACTGACAGCAGTTTTGAATGCGTGTAAAAAAAAAAAAAAAGCATTTAGGCCATCAATGTATACTTATACAATATTTGTAACCATAATGTAGATTTAAAGCTATCACAACTGTCTTTGTGCAATACTTTTATTAGTTCAAGCTGACTGGCTTCACACTGTCTTAACACTGTCCTTGACTCAAGAAAGAGAGAGACACACACTGTCCTTTGAAATCACATCATCACATTGCACTGACTGTTATCAGTAAGGTTACACCACCGGTGGCCTGAGACACGGGTGAACAGACACCAGTGAAGCCACACACAAACACACACACTCCTGCTAACAGGTTTTGTTTACCAGACTATAAAGCCTCAGAGCTCAAGACAGCAGATCAGTCTGTCAAAACGCCGTCTGGAACAATGTAAATGTGTCAGTGGTCTCGAGGTATATCAGAACACCTGAGGTTTGAATGTACTTTTTCCATTTTTAGCTGAATCTTTCCTTCCAAAGCTAGTACTGCAGAATGTGTGCACAAACCTGTTTATAACAAGAAAACAGAATTAACAGTTAAAACACTGACTTAATATCTAAACATTTATTTCAAACAAGGCTGTTGTTGCACAAGTAGTCAGAAGTGTGCTAATGTATTAGCATCAATGTCACGTCAATGTCACAGTCATTAGCTTAGCGTACCTGTCTGAGCTTGAGCAATAAAACACCTGCCAGAAGTGATACTGAAGGCAAATAATCACCTTCCATAATGGCTTTGCTCATTTGGTCTGCAGTGGAGTCTTAATTAGACTTTTGTGAAGTTGAAAGGACTCATTCACAAAAGACCTTGCTAAAGGACATGCTAACACAGTGCTAACTACCTCAATGACGCCCCTGCCATATATCTGCTACCACTCTATTTTATTTCAGGAGGTTTCTCATAATTACAAATCGCATGTTCCACCCATTTTTCATATGCTGTCGACAAGGGGGTGGGAACATACGGAGATTGCAGCAGCTAGCATGTTAGCGCCATCATTCATCTCTGTACATGGCTGTGAACAGAAGCAAGCTAATTGAGTCACAAATCAAAAGGACCAGGAGTGTACGGGCTCAGAAGGCATGAGAGAGTGAGTGAGTGAGACTACTTCATCCATATGAGCCCGGGATCTGTGCCAAAGTGCTATCATTAGAGAAATGTTCCTCATCCTGTCACTTATGAGACTGAATACACTGCCAGACAGACGCTTACCTGCTCTCCCTCACATGTTGGGTCCCCACGTTTAACCAGAGCGAATAGATATGCATAAAGAAGCACAAATGTTATAGGAACCGACATGTTGGATGAATATTTCAGGAAAATGTCATAAACACAGATAAATCTTGTGGGAATGACTATAGCCTAGCTTTGAAACAAGAGTAATGCAATTATGTAAGCAAAGCGTATTCATATGCAGCACTGATGGTATAATTACCTACAGCTTGGTCCAAAAGTCAATCTGAGCTCCAAAATCTAATTTAAAAATTGGAAATAAACGGAAAGTTTGAAAAAAATGAACAAGGATACGTATGTGAAATAAAATAAATAAGAAACATATGTGCCATCACTAATTAAAGGAGCAGATTTAAAACACACTGACCATGTAAATTTGTTGGTAGGCTGTTTTCTTGTCCAAATAAGAAATAAATGTAGAAATTAGCAATGTTATGTCCCTCCCCAGCACTATATAGTACAAGATATTATTATTAAATTAAATTAGAAAAATACACAATCGAACCCATTTTTAATGTGGTCTCAGACTTATTTGTGTTTGTTTGTTTACAGGCTAGTATCCCAGTTTAGCAGAAGTTCATTTATTACCCAATAAAGTAGCATCCAGAATATCATACAAAAAACAGCAAATACATGTAACAAAGGTTTTTTGTTTTGTTTATATGCTTGGTGATATAGGGCTCAGGATACTAAAGGGAGAAATGCAATCTAGCTGAGTGCAGCCCTCAAATAAACAGGTTTTTACAGTTCAGACAGCTGCATGGATACACAGGTGACTCAGGAAAGCAATTCCAATGCACTGGTGCGAGTGGGTCCAGAAAAACAGATACGCTGAGTGTCTCCTACAACACCCACGCTGCACACTACTGAGAACTGAAAATGCCGTAATTAGACTCAGTGCTGGAATGATTCAACATTATATCACTTAGCAGCCAAACTAAAGGTCATAAAAAGTTTCAATATGGTATAAAGTTGTTAATGTGAATATATATAGGCCTATACATTCACTGTATATACAGGGAGTGCAGAATTATTAGGCAAGTTGTATTTTTGAGGATTAATTTTATTATTGAACAACAACCATGTTCTCACTGAACACAAAAAAACTCATTAATATCAAAGCTGAATATTTTTGTATCAATATTTTAAGTAGTTTTTAGTTTTAGCTATTTTAGGGGGATATCTGTGTGTGCAGGTGACTATTACTGTGCATAATTATTAGGCAACTTAAAAAACAAATTTATACCCATTTCAATTATTTATTTTTACCAGTGAAACCAATATAACATCTCAACATTCACAAATATACATTTCTGACATTCAAAAACCAAACAAAAACAAATCAGTGACCAATATAGCCACCTTTCTTTGCAAGGACACTCAAAAGCCTGCCATCCATGGATTCTGTCAGTGTTTTGATCTGTTCACCATCAACAGCAACCACAGCCTCCCAGACACTGTTCAGAGAGGTGTACTGTTTTCCCTCCTTGTAAATCGCACATTTGATGATGGACCACAGGTTCTCAATGGGGTTCAGATCAGGTGAACAAGGAGGCCATATCATTAGATTTTCTTCTTTTATACCCTCTCTTGCCAGCCACGCTGTGGAGTACTTGGACGCGTGTGATGGAGCATTGTCCTGCATGAAAATCATGTTTTTCTTGAAGGATGCAGACTTCTTCCTGTACCACTGCTTGAAGGTGTCTTCCAGAAACTGGCAGTAGGACTGGGAGTTGAGCTTGACTCCATCCTCAGCCCGAAAAGGCCCCACAAGCTCATCTTTGATGATACCAGCCCAAACCAGTACTCCACCTCCACCTTGCTGGCGTCTGAGTCGGACTGGAGCTCTCTGCCCTTTACCAATCCAGCCACGGGCCCATCCATCTGGCCCATCAAGACTCACTCTCATTTCATCAGTCCATAAAACCTTAGAAAAATCAGTCTTGAGATATTTCTTGGCCCAGTCTTGACGTTTCAGCTTGTGTGTCTTGTTCAGTGGTGGTCGACTTTCTGCCTTTCTTACCTTGGCCATGTCTCTGAGTATTGCACACCTTGTGCTTTTGGGCACTCCAGTGATGTTGCAGCTCTGAAATATGGCCAAACTGGTGGCAAGTGGCATCTTGGCAGCTGCACGCTTGACTTTTCTCAGTTCACGGGCAGTTATTTTGCGCCTTGGTTTTTCCGCACGCTTCTTGCGACCCTGTTGACTATTTTGAATGAAACGCTTGATTGTTCGATGATCACGTTTCAGAAGCTTGGCTATTTTAAGACTGCTGCATCCCTCTGCAATATATCTCACTATTTTTGACTTTTCTGAGCCTGTCAAGTCCTTCTTTTGACCCATTTTGCCAAAGGAAAGGAAGTTGCCTAATAATTCTGCACACCTGATATAGGGTGTTGATGTCATTAGACCACACCCCTTCTCATTACAGAGATGCACATCACCTAATATGCTTAATTAGTAGTAGGCTTTCCAGCCTATACAGCTTGGAGTAAGACAACATGCATAACGAGGATGATGTGGTCAAAATACTCATTTGCCTAATAATTCTGCACTCCCTGTACAGATTTGAGATATACAGTTTTCTGTTTTATTAGATTTGCTAGTGGCAATACAAGAAAATACAAAACATTTGAAGATAAAAGGAGAGGTAGAGGAACCCTATAAAATCTGCAGTGCGATTTGACTTTCAAATCAGGTGCCACTGTTTAGTAACTGACAAAATCACTTGGGAGAGCTTCCCACTAAAAACATAATGCATGAAGTTGGACATTAATTCATCATTACTCCAATAACAAGCTCACTAGTGGCAAATACTAAATGTATGTTCCTCCCATAGAATCAGAAACACACTAATTGGTGCACTTTGTTCCAAACCAGTCATTTTCAAGTGTGCCAATCTGCTACGACCGTTGTGACTGAATGCATTTTTTACTAATGAGAGAAAATAATAGTCTATCTTGAATGAAAATAAATGTGCCGATCATTTACTCTCCTCAAAAATGGCAATGGACATGTACGCATACATTTGGGTGCATCTTAGAGGCCATTCAGGGAATGTTTTTTTTTTTGTTAATCTTTAAAAAATGCATATCTATCTAAAAAAAATTGTGTTCCACTGTCCTGCATTTTATGTTTTTAACTTGCTTTGTGTGAATGGCTCCTCTCATTGCCTGATATGGGACGCTCAGAATGCGTTTTTGCATTTCACTGTCCTGCTTTTCCGTTGTTTTTCTATGTAAATATGGGCTCAACTAAAATGTTTTTTTTTTTAATCTTTTGCTGTGTCTCGCATTCAGTGTGAACCAAATCATTTCATTCCAATTTGAAAAATATACAAAAATGATTTGTACATTGTAATCAATTGATTTTTGCAGAAGTTTTAACATATATAGTAAAATGCAACACACTTAAAATTTGCACCTCCCTGCATGATGTGTTTATGGTGTGTTGACTGTCTTGGCTGCCATTTTCTCTATATAGGTTACTTTGCCCTTGAACTGATGCTGAACTTTTCCATTTTTCTCCCTTCCCATGAGTATTTCGATCATGCACATCGATGCACACACATTCACCAACACACACACACACACTTCATTCTAATCTTGAATACTAATGTCACCAAGAGAGCGGCTATCCATCAGAGACACATGCATCATCATCACGGAGCAAAGCATTGGACGTGATGGTTCGGGATGGAATTAACCTCCTGACTACTGTTGCCTCACACTCTCTAATCTCTCCTCTGAAGTACAATTATTTTGTGCTTCATAGATGAGACAATGAATTATTGAGAGATCAAAGTATAACAGGGCTTTGCTTTAATTCAGGGGGCTCATTTCAGAGTGGAAATTGAGTGCCAGCCGCATGTGTCTTCAACATTCATCATAAGTGGTAATTATTTGCTTGATTGGTAAACTGCAGTTCTGCAGAAATATCAGACTGCTCAAAATGTCACAGTGATTCATAGCAAATGTTAATGGCAAGGTCAAGACCTGTTATGATTTGTTTGGAAGCCTTTCTAATTAATTTGTTTTTACGTGTTACGTTCATATGGCTTGTATGCATGTATAAATAATTGTCCCTTTACCTATATTTGGATATTAGCAATATCAGATCGCTTTGATGGTAGCTCATGATTTATTTCACAGACTTTTGGTTTGAACTGCTTATATAAAGCCAAAACTTCAACACTTTAAAGAAGACATTGATGCTATAAATTGTATTATTTTATATGAGTAATTAGTCATTAGGATAGACACCTTTTTCAAAAACTACAGGCCTTCCTGCAATTGGCTTTTGATTTACACTGGAAAAACTTTTTTACGAATATAATTCATGTAACTACATAATAATTCATGTGGTGTGCTTTGGTAGGTTTTTAGTTAGAGAGTTGGCAACATACTTAAGATGAAACCGGAAAGACTGAATGAATAAACCATGAAGAGGGTCCATGACCTACAGCATCATAAAAAGATTATTCGGTAAATACACATCCTCAATGGTAGTTACACTGCATAGGTTTCCCACAGAGACCTCTTTTTATCTTTACAACATTGTGAAAATCTTCAGAAAAAAAATCTCAAGAGGGAAAATGACAATAGATTCCATTAATGACATTTGCCACATTAATTGAATCCGAGCACCGTGAGTTACAGAACAGCCATATAAATTGTAATTTGTAAGTCAGCATGCCGCTGAAGCATGAAATACATTTTCCCTTTCCTGTGAGAAAGCTCTTCAAATTCAACTTAATATATTTTATGAAGATTTTTATTCAATGTAAATAACTAGTATGGGTTCATCTCTTTTCCCACCTTAACCAAATGGAAATACGTTTCTTTAATACAAATGAAAATATTTTTAAATAATATTTTATTTGTTATTACTTAGTTCTGGCATGAAACTCTAGATCAGAGGTGCCCAAACTAGGGCCCGCGGGCCAAACTAGGGCCCGCGGCCACCTTTGATTTGGCCCGCCGAACCGTCCGAGGAGAGAGAGAGAGAGGGCGAGCGCGAGCGTGAGATACCTTCGACACAGATTGTCATTTCTAATTTGACATAACAATTTTGATTGTTTTATAGTTGAACTACAACAGAGTAAACTGAAATTAAATGTAAATTTATTATTAATTAAATTTAATATTAATTAAATATTATTAAATAAATTTATTATAAATTTATTAATATTATTATTATTATTATTATTATTATTTATTTATTATATTATTCAAGGCGCAGCACTGCGTGCTTTGCGACACATGACGTCAATAAACGTCAACAAATTAAACGCAATAATGGAGAAATCAAGGCAGTGGCACACAGACAAGAGATATTTTTTTTAAAAGCTGGGGAAGATGAGTTTTTATTCACAGAAGTCAAATCAAAGGCAATATGTCTAGTTTGCAAACAGTCTGTTGCTGTTTTAAAAGAGTACAATATCCGTCGTCATTAACAAAACATTGTGCAGCTTTCTCAAAGTACAGCGGCGAGACGCGAAACAGCAGGCTCGCGAGCTGCTTGCTGGACTTCGATCTGAACAGAGCGCGCTGCAACGTCCTTCATCATCACTCATCAGTGATGCTGTCTCTGTTTGGCAGTACAGCGATCCCTCGTTTATTGCAGTTAATGTGGACCGGAACTATCGCGATAGGTGAAAATCAGCGAAGTAGGATCAGCCAATCAGCTCACGGGATACATCCACTAGTGCTCTCATTGGTCGAGCTCACGCTGGAAACCAATCACGTGTCTTGTCTGAGTGCCGTGGGCGTGTTCAAAGCTTAGTTTCTCTCTTTGTCTGGCATCCCGGGAAACCGTTTCTCTCGCGTCACGAGGAAACAACGCTGCTTTCAGCAATACGGCTGTAAATTGTGTAAATTGCTGTAAATTTAATATTATTTTTTGATGAATATTTTTGAATAATCCGCGATGCGCTGAGGCCGCGAAGTGGGGAGGGATTACTGTATCTACCTCTGCGATCAGACTTTCAGTCTGATGAACTTGAACAAGAGTAAACTAAGAAGCCAAATAACTGACTCTCACCTACATAATATCTTGTCTTTGTCTGTTAGTCAGCTACAGACCAATCTTCTGAAAAATAAGGACCAGCTTCATATCTCTCATTAGGTCACTGACATTGCAACCATATGGTTTTATTATTGATTGTGTATTTGGCACTGAACTGTATTGTACATTGAACACTTGGGGATTGTTGCCCATTTAAATTGTTCATTAAAATGCAAAGCTTTACAAATAAAACTGCATTAGTTAATCAGATTAAAGTTGTTTTATATTTATTTTAAATATTATGAAATAAATAAACCCATAGCAACTTTAATGTAATACAATTTGATTTATGATGCAAAATTTTGGCCCGCAGCTCTCAATCAAGTTTGATTTTTGGCCCTTCATAGGAAAAAGTTTGGGCACCCCTGCTCTAGATGGTGCAGGTTCTTAACTCATTTGTTAGTGATTGCATCACCATATATCACAGCTGATTGGTTGCTTCAGCAGCCAATGGGCTGCGACTCAACATTTAAACAAATACTAGTAGTTTGTTGTCTGGAGCATGTATCAGAAACCCTCTACCTTCTGTCCCAACATTGAGAGTCTACGCAAATACATTTACATTTATGCTTTTATCCAAAATTACTACATTCAAGGAACTCATTGACATTCTAATCAGTTCTTGCTTTCCCTGGGAATCAAACCCATGACATTGGCGTTGTAAGGGCCATGCTCTGCTGTTTGAGCTACAGGAAAGCCTTCAAAATCGAAAATCGCGAGGTTTAGCCCAAATCTTCTGAAGAGACTTGATCACTTTGATAAACAAATTGAATTCAGGCTTTTGCTCATATATATATACTGTATATATAATGTATATATACATAAATATAGTGGGTATGGAATTTTCACTATTTGTTATATGGCAGCCATTTGTTAAAATCATTTAAGTTAATTTTTATCCTCATTAATGTACACACAGTACCCCATATTGACAGAAAAACAGAAACGTTGACATTTTTGCAGATTTATTAAAAAAGAAAAACTGAAAAATCTCATGGAACTCAGTATTCAGACCCTCTGTTGTTGTTATATGAACAAAAGCTTGAATTCAATCTGTTTATCAAAGTGATCGAGTCTCTTCAGATTTTGTATATATATATATATATATATATATATATATATATATATATATATATATATATATATATATATATATATATATATATATATATATGTTTATACTGTACAGGCAAACCAAAACTGTTAAAACATAATCGTTATATAGATATTAATTTACAGTTAGTTATACAGAATTAATTTACATTATTAATAATTTGTGTGAGAGGAGATGAATATACATAAATACAAAGTAAAACATTCAAAATATTGAAACAATTTAGCATAGCATTTCAAAACTTGTCACCACAGTTTATGCTAATGAAGAAAATCTAGCTGAAAAAGACACCTTTATCATTGAACTGAATGCAAACAGAGAGCCATTGTTTCCACAATAGAAGCTGTGGGCAGCTGCAGTGTCTTGGCACTCTCTAAAGGATGAGCTAGCCTGACCTCAGACAGTCTGACATTTCTCCAGCACTGGACTTTCCAGCATGCCTGCAGCTGTCGAGATGCTCCAGCGTTTGGCAGGAGAAAAAAGGGAATTGAAGCTTCCGAAGCAGCCAGGCAGGTGTCCAGAATATAGAGCCGGTCCCAACGAGCCCCGCGTGCACATGTGTGCACACATGCAGGTGTGATTCCTTGTGACTGTCTGGGTGGCCACGTGTCGGCCTGGGACACATTTCCTAACCTCCCACCTGTTAATGCTCTTAGTTCCCATAATACTCTGATTTGCTGGTATTTTGCAGCCTTGTTCGTGAAGCAAATCCCTCCTTTTGTTGGGAAATCCAGCACAGATGGCAGACGCCATTTGCATTGGTTCACAGAAAGCCTTGTCAAACATTTCCAATTTTTTTTTATATGTCCGACCCAAGGAAAGAGTCAGAGTGAACAGAAGAGAGCAGCAGGGTGTCTCATAACAGCAGGTGAAGGTGTGGAAAAGAAAATGAAGGAAAAAAAGACAGAAAAAAACGAACTAAACAAACTGTAGAATCATGTGTAAATATTTATACCTCCGCCCAGCAGTGCTTAAGCTGTTTACTGAACACACACACACACACACATTTGAAAGTTGAAAGTCAAAAGATGAAGCTCACCTGCTCCGAGTCTGTGTAATCAACACATGTGTTCGTATCCAGTGTTCCACATAAAGTTAACTTCCACAAAATGTTAATTTGTTCAACTTACACTATGATATCCAATTTACATTTTTAATGTACGTGTCACCCTTGGTCCTGTCTGTTTGTCTGTGTCTTCTTTGTCACTTCCTGTCTGTAAGGTCATGGCTACACTTCCTGTTGGTGAGGTCTTGGGCACACTTCCTGTCTGTAAGGTCATTGTCACCACTTACACCATTAGTCTACCCAGGTGTTCGCTTGTGTATAAAACCCTCTTGTGTTTCCCTTGTCTTTGTTGGTTGTTAATGTTGTCATTGTTCTTCGTGTGTGGATGCCGGCTCCTTGTTCTCCTAATTTCTCTAAGTTCTCATAGTTTTCACGGTTTTGCACAAGTGAGCCGTTTTTGTTTTGTTATTTAAAGTGTTTTGGTTTGTTTTTTAATAAAGTGATTTTGAGTTGGAAACCTACTCTCCTCGTCATGTCTCTCTGCATCGCACACATTCCAATTTGTGACAGTACGTTGTCTTCTTATTTACTTAATTCATTTTCTGATACCATTGAAAGTCTGCTCATATTATGAGAAAAATATATAGACCTACATTTTTTATTATGCATTTGGAAGAGAATTTTATCCAATGTGCACTTACATTGGAACGAATGCTGTCAATTATTAATCTAATTATTTGCAAAATGATAAGGGTTGTTTGGCTGAGAAACTTTACCAAAAAAGATCATTTAAAGTCATTCTTGTGTCAGATGAGAAAAGCATTAAATGGACTTTAATAAAAATATCTTTAGAAAGAAATATTTTGATCAGATCAGTACACCCTCGCCATATCAGCTCAAATTTACATTTTTATTTTTACATTTCGCAGATACTTTTATCCAAAGCGACTTACATTGCATTTAAGGAACACATTGAATCAGGTCTTGCTTTCCCTGGGATTGAACCCATGACCTTGGCGTTGTAAGCACCAATGCTCTACTGATTGAGCTACAAGACAGTATAATGCAACAATCAAATGCAGAAGCAACTGGATTTATTGGAATCATTGAGTTCAATAGTCCTTTCAAGTTCATCTTCCATATTTCAAAACAGAAATGCTCATATTATTTCACTGGCCAAGGGAGCAAACAAACCCTGTGACGTCACAAGCTGTGGTATTGCAACATGGCGGCGCCCGAAAGTGAAAACAAAACATCCTTTTTTCTTTAAAATGATTACATTAATCATGTACATTTGTTATACGTTTGTTTTAATGTGTTTTTTATTAAAGTGGAACTCAGTTTAATAAAGAATATAAACTTGACTGACTGCTTCATTTCCATTTTAAGGCCACAATGAGGCCATAACATATGTATTGTGATTTTGCCAAACTATATCAAATGATATAAACAAAAGACAAAATGCCAATGACAATAACTGCATTCTAATCATTCTCAGTGTAAACTGCATGCAATGTAAGATGACATATACAGTAGGTCTGGGCCAGATTGCATTAAAAGCTCTAATAATTGTAGCACGTTATTTTTTCCATTAATAAACGCACCGAATAAACATGTTAAAATGACAGCCAGAATTGAAGCACTTTATTCTTTATATTTAGGGTGCGCATGCTTTGCAGGAGAGAGTTGTTGTGGTACAGTGCGTGTGAGCATGATAGGTAGTGTAGTTCTGAATAGAGAGAGTGTCATACTTATCAGTTGCACACTTATTCTTCCTTAAAACACCTTATGTTATATTAGAAGTCACTTTATTATGGTTTATTACAGTCAGTTAACCCTGTTGTGGGTATATACATTTTCTATATAACTGTAATTCTGTTTCTTATTCATTTAATCATTTCACCCTTAGACAAAACAGCACTTTGTTATAACTAATTTGTGGAATTGATTGAGTCAAGTTTTCACATTCTCTTTCATAAAGTTCTGGTTTGAGGACTGGTTTTGCATTTTAAATCCAGCTGTTAACCAGTCATCTCTGTTGGAGGCTTAAAGGTTCATACAGCCTGAAAACATGAAATAAAAAGAGCCTCTAGGAAGGCTACTACTATAGTACGCATTGCTGCAGTCTCTGACTCTCTGTTCTCCCTGGCTATGAAGCTTTTCATTCATCCAGGTTTTGCTCAAAGGCCAAATAGTTTCTTTCTCTGGCCGTCTCTTTTTTTTAGCTCTTTCTCTGCTCTGAGATTAAGACTGCACCGAATCAATGTTTTCAGGGCAATCCTTTAGATCCATATCCTCATGAGAAGCTTGAGTCCGTCAGACTCTCGCTCTCCCTCTGCTTCTTATTACATTTCCTTCTACTGGCATCCTCTTCTGATCACATGATATCTTACCTTAGCAGAGGCATGGAGAAACAGGTAGTAAACAAACAAATATTTCTGTGCTGAATGTTTATTTCAAGGATTGCACTCATAGAGCCACAAAATATGTATTTTAAACTAATTTATTAAAAAAAAAAAAATTCCAGAATTCATGTCTGAAAAAGAAGGCAACTGGATGTCTCTAGTGAAAATTGCGACTAATGCTGTTAATGCTAATGATTTCTCAGACAAAACAGAGAGTGATATGAACAACTATTGACTGCTCACTTCTGATGATCTTGACATGAATTGCATCATTGTGTGTATTTTATTCCTGTGTTAGAGCTGTGCTTGCTCAATGCGTTATTGCTTCAATTAACACAAAATGCAAGGCACATAGAGAAGGATATCTAACATTTAAAAAAAATGACACTTAGACATCAAGTTCACATTCCCTATTTAATTTCTTAGAGGATTACATCATTTTATTCAAGGCTAAACCTACTATTACACACACACACACACACACACACACACACACACACATGTCTTGAGCTGCTGTAAAGGTTATGCTGCGTTGTGCGATGCAGAGAAACAAGGAGATCCAGGAATTCAGCAAACAGAGGTTAATTCCAAAGACGGAAGGAACATGGAAAGGCAACCACAACCATTAGTGCATCCACGTAAAAACTGTCATGGGACAACAATAACTGACAATCATAGAGGGAACACAAGAGGGCTTTATACAAGACATGATTGGATACAGCTGACAAGACTAACACGGTGGAAGATTAACACAGGTGTAAACAGGACACAGAATGACACAGACATAACCCGGAAATGAAACCAAAGAACACAAAAGGCAAAATAAGAGTCATTGCTGGATGAAAGTTGTTTTTACTAAGTTCCAAAAATGACGATTGCAGCAAAAAAGTATTCTATTCTATTCTAAAGATTATATGGACTTACGGTATTTATATCTTGGAGATATCTTCTGGAGATACCCCTCACCATGTTACCTTGTAGGTTAATAGCTGTGTGAAAACATTATGCAGTTACTTGAGCCGTAAAATGAACTTACTTTTATAAAGTGGCCATCAAATTGTTCGTTGTTTGTGAAATGACCCAGATAAGTGTGATTTAAAGGGTTTTATCAGCTTGTCTCTGAAATAAATCTACAAGCTAAACTGCCAGCTGTGACGCATGGTGGCCGGGGCCAGAGCCGCATTTATTTTGCCATTTGGTAGATCAGATCGATTGACTATTTGTCTCTTTGGTCAGACTCCAGAAGTCAAGAAAGAGCAGAATATCAATTAACAGAGAACACCAGAAGATTGAAATAACCACTTGGCCCACAGTGGAGTGACATCAATAGAGCTCAGAAAGCAGAAAACTCGGTTCAAACACAATTATGTCTTATGTAAAAATGCATTCTTTTTTTAATTGACTATTATGGCTTGAAGACTCTAAACCTGCCTGTAATGCTTTAATGTTCCTTGTCTCCGGTGGCTTCCTCTGTGAATTTACAGTCATAAATTGTTATCTTTAAAAGGAAGACTCATGACCATCTAACCTGCAGTTCACAACCTCAGCATCTTGATAGGTGGATCTCAGTTGGATCTCCTCCATGATCAAGAGGATGATTTAAGAGAGAGAAGTGTAGTCATGAATAAGACATGTGGTAAAACACAGAGGAAGCTGTATGCTAATTCTACCCTGGGTTGCCAAACACAAAGATGAGCTTGGAGAGAATTAAGGACTGTCGAGCTGTTCTGGGACCTGTGGTTGGGTTCATGAAGGCTAATAATGAATAAAAGCTTCCTCACACTGACAGTTATTAAGTTTAATGGCTATCTTAGGAACCCTCCCAAGGCCACTGGATGGCTGAAAATGAATAAAATCGTTCTTCTTCGGCAGTTAGGGGGATGTTCTGGAGTAGCATTGGGACAGGAAGTATGTAAAATGAAATAAAATGAATTTGAAGTAATTAACCAGTAATACAAAACAACAGCAACTTTGTATTTTTTACCAAAACACTTTTGAAAGACAATCCATTATATATAATACAGTGGAGTTCACTTATCTTGACCTCGGTTAACTCGCCACCCCTATTAAATCGACATTTTTGAAGTGGAACCGCCAAACTCCCTATTTGTCTTAGTGTTTTCTTATCGATTATGTCGATTATTTTATGTCGCCGGACACTAATATCTCGAGCACAAAAGAGGGACAAATTCGCCACTTCACACGATTATCACGTGACTAATGATCGTGCCTAGTTCACTGCGCATGCGCTGAGTTTGCGTTGCACGTGGATCACGGTCCATATGGTCGCTCTATCGGTGACGCTTCACTCAGTGTGCCATGCAGCTGCAGAAGAACTCGCGGAAGTGAGCGGAAAAATCAAGCCTTGCAGATGAGTAAGCATCACTGTCCAGGAATTCCTGGATTGCATTGACATCGACAAACACGTCATTACTGATAGACGCTTAGAAGCATTTGTTTTCAAGCAGACCGTTAAAGACAAAAAGCAACAAAGCATTTTAGTTTGTAACCATAGTAACCGCATGTACAATACTTTTCAGAATTGTGTCAGAGTGAAATGACTGTGTTATGAGCGAATGTGTTTATGTGTGTTGTGACTGTTTACGCTGTGAGCAATCCTTGTGTTTGCAATGTTAGAGAATATAATTAAATGTTTGTATTGAGAATGGAAGGTGTTTTTTATTTTAAACTGGTAAATCTCTGCTGTTAGTTGGTGCACATATGCCTTTTGTTGTTAGCAAACATATACAGTGTATGTACATTTTATAGCATGCCGATTGTTTCATTAAATAAATCGCCATATTGGCTGTTGGTTATCTCGATCATGAGTTATTTCAATGCTTCAAGGCCGTCGACATAACCGGATTCCACTGTATTTGTGTATTAGTGAATGATAAAGAAAAAAAACAGACACTGACTGAAAAGTGACTTTTTCTGTAGGTTGAATCTGTGTGCAGTAGGAGACGAAGAGTATTTGAGTGAGTCGATAAATAGAGTCGATAAATTTATTCAACCGATTTGTCAATCTTCTAATTCAAATGAACACCGGTCAATTCAGTAACTAAACATGCCTTGCATGTCATCTTTAAAAAAAGACTTAGTGACTCATTAAATCAATAACTCAAGTGATTTGTTTAAAATTTCTGATTCATTCAGGAACAAAACTACTACTCTGTATTGCTTTAGACTATTTCTGCTTTCCTTGGAGGAGCAAAAACAGTAACACTTACTTAGCCTATTAACTTGTCATTTATTGGACGTTGCGTCACAATTTATTAGCTCTTGAGAGTAATTTGTTCATGTATAGAATTACATTCTGTTATTTTTGCTTTGAGTGCAGCACATGGAGATATATATATAGTAACTAGTATTATTATTTTCTTTCTTTTCTGTCATTATTTCATTGCTGCAAACTGATATTTACAAAACCAGGTATGTTTTATTTGACATTGAAAATTTTGTAGAAGGACAGCGAGGTAATAACTTAGTACTTTTATAATAATTTTGTGACAATCAAACAGTTGGTGAAAGCCGCTTGGTGATTTCTTCCAAGGCTTTTCTATTTTTCTAGCCTTGTTCTGACAAGCAGAACAAGAAATAGTTTGAAATGGTCAGGAAATGATTGGATATGACTGCATGTGTTTGGGGAGCTGTTATAATTGTTCGAGATTTGCCTGATTTAGTGCTGCTCCATAATGGTCTGTCCATGAATCATCGCTTCTCATTGGAGAGGTGTCTCATGAGCAAAGGGCAGCACTGCAGTCAAAGTCAGCTGCACCGAGAGGCTGCAGTCCAATTTGTCATCTTTTCTTACTGTATTACACTTGCTCTCTGCTATTCCTTTCAATTTAACCTAGACACAGACTAAAACAGCAACACCGATTTCTAAATGTTCACAGCCCTAGTAGAACAAAACAGAGATGCATTTGTCCTGGCTTTAAGCTTTTTACATTTAAGTTAAGCATACTTGTATGTGTATAGATATGTGTGTATGTGTGTGTGTGTGTGTATATATATATATATATATACACACACATAAACTATATGTGCCACCCTCATGAAGTCTGTTTCTGACAGTTTGGTCAGAAACATACACACCAGTAGCTTTTCTCAGTATATTTGCTATCTTATGATTATTAAAAAAAAATCACATGCTCATTAAACAGACTTTAAAACTATTGGTTTGTAATGATCAAACATATTGTATACCTGAAAGATCTATAATGGACAATCTCTTTTTATTAAGGGATACAATCAATATTAATCAGTTCTATCATGTTAATATTGGAGTTCTGTCATTAGATCAAGAAAAAGCATTTGATCAAGTCAATTGTGAATATCTTTTAATGTGTTTGTCACCCTTGGTCCTGTCTGTCTGTGTCTACTTTGTCATTTCCTGTCTTCAAGGTCATAGTTTCACTTCCTGTCTATCGTGTCTGCACTTCCTGTTCACTTCTGGGCCCTTCTAGATCCTTCTACACCTGTCTTGTATTAATTATCTCATCAGTGTCTCCAGGTGTGTCCCATGTCTCTGTCCATTTATAGCCACTTGGGTTTTCTGGTGGTTGTCGGTTGTTAATGTTGACGTTGATCCTGTTACGTGATGTTATGTTGGATCTTGTCTCCATGTGTGTGGATGCCCTTTCTGTGGTCCCAGTTCCGAGTTTTGCACAGTGTGTGCCGCTTTGCTTTTATTTTGTAATAAAGTATTTTCAGTTGGATCTCCGTGACTTCTCGTCTTCCTCTGCATCGCATACCGTTCCCCCTTCTTCCGTGACAGTGATAAAGTTTGGTGACTTTTATTACATTCAGTTGATGTATTGTAATGTTTCCGTTATAGCAGAAGCAGAAGATGGCTTGAGATGAAGATGGCGCTGTAATTCTGCCACAGATAATACACTATACACAGAGAAGAAGACTTTGAGCATGCACATTGTTCTTGCTGTTCAGTGTTGCCAGATTGCTAGTTACTTTTTGGTCACGTCCGACCGGGAAAAAATGTGTTGGGCTGGTTGATAAAATTTGGGATGTTTTTTGATGCATAAAATCGCTCAACATTTTCATTATAAGAGTACGCAGTTTGGGATGGTATTTTTTTAAATGGGCGGGTTTTAAGCTGTAGTTGGGCTGGAAATCTTCAGTCCAATCTGGCAACACTGTTGCTGTTACGTGACGCAGCCGACACGTGATGTGATGACATCATCGGTTCACAAAAAATATACGGATTGGCCGTCCACACGAGACCGCAAGGGTGTCGGATTCAGATCTCTCCACTTTAGGACCCGGTATCAAAAGAGAGCGGATTTAGTCTCCCAAAACGCCGGATCCGTGTGGACGGAACGCCAATCCGATAAGAAATGTATGCGGATACAGTGATTTGCGTCTCCGTGTGGACGGGCCCTAAGAATGAAGAGTTTTTTAATGGAAGTTGGGAAGGTACTGGGTTTCCTCAACTCCCGGGTAAATTATGGTGGAGACAGGAGACATAAGGAGTTTTTTTGGTGAATGGCCAATTTCAAAATAAATATTGGGAGGGTCTGCTGGAGAAGGTGTCTTCTAAACTGTCGAAATGGAAATGGCTATTGCCACAATTGTTCTATAGCGGCTCTGGTTGTCAATCTTGCTGCATCGATGTTGTGGCATGGGACTATAGTTGTGGACCCACCTGAGGAACTTATTTCTAATAAGGTTAATATTTATTTGTTGCTATAACAAATAAATTAATGTAACAAAGGAAATTTGTTACATGTGGACAGCCCTGTACCCATGAAGCTGCACTTTATCTATCAGTTCAAGAGGGTGGTCAAGGCTTGGTGGATGTAAGAAGTCTGATCTGAGCCTTTAGGATACAAACTGAACAGAGACTTCTTTACAACAAGAATGTGGGTTGGGCCAAAATGGCAAGTGCATTTTTGAAGAAAGCAAGGGGACTTGGACTTGATAGATCCTTGTTTAAAATAAAATGAAAGGAAGTAAGCCTGTCACAGCTTCCACCGTTTTATAAGTCTATTCTAGAGATTTGTTTTTAGAGTGGAGCGAGACATGGATGATCAAGGACACTGGACTCCAGAGGAACCATTGTTTTTCAACCCAATAATCAGACTGGATCGACTGTCCTCTGTGAGTGTGAGGAGACGTTTACTGAGGAATGGTGTTCAGAAACTTGGAGAGGGGATGGAAATCTATTGAAGCACTTCAAGAGATGGTGGGTTTAAAGTCTTGGCTTCTTGTTTCAAAATTGAAGGAAGAAAGATGTGATGCATTACCAAGTGGTTGCAAGATTTGGATTGGACTGAGACAAACACAGTACATGGTCATAAACATTTCACTTGTCATAAATGAGGAAGAGGAAGGTGAAATTGTCGATTCAACTTTTTTATTTTTCAAGACCCTCAGGAAGGATGTCTAAGAAAGCAATTTATTGCATCTCATTTAAAATCACACATCAGATTCACCGAAGAGACAAAATCATCTAAATGGCTAGAACTGTTACAACCAGACTTCCTCCATAAAGGACAGTTGGAGGACCTTGTATAAACCTCCTGTGAAGAAGCAAACTGCTGATCCAAAGTGGAGGATTAATCACAGGCCCATGGCTACAGACAAGTAGCACACCTGAATCCAGCAATTTTGGGAGGGAAGCAGGAAGATCTTGTTTTTTAGGTTTTAACATATTAACGGACCTTTTTAATTTGCTTGAATCTTGGTTTAGAAGATTTAATGAGTCATTTTCTGATAAGGTCTATTGGGGATTTAAATACAGTTTTTCAATGAGGAGGACCACCTGAATGGACCAGTTAAACTGGCAATTTGGAAAACAAGAAAGAAAAAAGGTCTACAACTTGCTATAGTAGATCCTGAAATGAGGTTTAGACATTTGGTAGAGGGAAGACTGAACATTTAATTACCTCACCATAGACTTATAAATAATGTGGTGTTCTTTTGTGATGTATGGTGCTGTCACATCTTCACTAAACCAGGACTCTTATTTTGCCTTTTCCAGTCACATGTTCTTTTGTTCTCGATCTTTCTGTCACTCATCAGTTGTCATGGTCACTAATCATCACAGGTGTTTGTCTTTTGTTCATCACTGCTAGTATATTTAGTTCTTCTCCACTCTTCAGTTGTCGGTTGTTGTTTGTGCTACTACGTGTTTGTGTGATACACTTATTTATGCACTGCTGTTACGCCACCCTTGCCTTCATTAAAAGTTCCATTGTATCTCATCTTTGTCTTTGTCTACCCGTGACAGGTGCGTTATGATTGGGGCACTATGTACAGTTAAAATTGATCAACTTAAAAATATATATGAATTTTGTACTTTTTTTTATTTATTAAAAAAAATGATTGCTAAAACTCAAACCTCTCAATCTCTCTTTGTCTCTCTCTCAGTCTCTCTTTAACCCCCGCATAAACAGCATCCATTGATATGACTGCAGTTGGATGCACTAAGGTGAGAGGAAAGATAAGATTTCAAATAAATGGCAAAGGAGACCATTGAATCCAAGGTGCAGTTCCACAGAGTTATCAACAATGGCTTCTTATTGACAGGCTAATTCCATTCTGGAATTGAAAGTGGTACATCAGAAAACACATGCCAAGAAAAGAGAGAAGCTACATTTCCTTCTTATCATGACTCATGTCCGGCTCCTTCCCGTTTCTTCCAGCTGTCCAACAGTATCATCTTGTAAGGTTTGGTAATATTAGGTAAAATATTTCAAATCTGTTTCAAAGTTTTCCCCTCAAGTCTCTAAAAGCGCTTCTGTTGTGTAAATGACCAGCCATAATGATTGATAATGTTTTCTGTTTTCAGTTGAAGACAGTGTTGTTTAAATGGCCTCTAAATTAATAACTAATAATTTTTTTAATATGCATTTACGAGTCATTACTGATGACGTATTGCATTGCAAATATCGCATTGATCAGTTGAACGTGCACCGTCCGAACTTTATTAATAAAACACCATTTAATTAGTCAAAAACAATAATCAATAAAGGAACACACATAAGTGTGAATTAATTAAAAGTATATTATTAGTGTAATATGTACACTTTATAAAAGTATACTTGAGTGCTTTTGTGTTACACATCGGAATCATACTTTTGGTGAAAATGTAGGCATCTGCTATTAGTTTTTAACATTATTATAAATAAAGATGAGACACTATAAAATTAATCTAACAGGGGTTCACTGATGCTGTTGGAATTCACTCATTTACATGATGTAATTTTAATGACTTGGAGAATTAGAGAACAGGTGGCCTTGGATATGCCTGAATTCTCTCACCCTCTCTCTTTATCTATCTGTCACCCCGCCCTTCTTTGTTTCTGGCTCAAATAGTGGAGGGTGGTGTTTGATAAACTGAACTGCTCAGAAAATGAGAATAGACGGTTGCAGTCACAGCCAGGCAACACAGATCATGCAACTACTTCCCCTCTCGATAGGCAGTTGCTATAAAGCTTAAAAAAGTATGTCGCAGCAGTTACAAATAGCCTGCTGAGGAAAGCAGATGGGAGATGAAGGGAAAGAGAAATGGAAGCTATTTAGTCCTCTTTTGGGGGCATATTCTACAAGAGAGACAGGCTTCATTTACCCACTAAATATCAACAAACAATGCAACAACTATCCAAAGATCATTCTAGTAAGTCTGTGTGGGTTGATATCAGGTTTAAAGCTCTCAGCAGGTTATGCGATTCCACAGACAAGAACAGAATGAAGTGTTTTCAGGCGTGACCATCTACGGCCTCTATGAGTGCCACAGCATATCACTGCAGTCATCCAGGTGAAGGTAGTCTCTGAAAAAACTAAATCTGGACTTCAATTCCGAAACAGCTTCTTGCTCACAGCAGGAGGGAAAGCTTAGGGGTGTGTTTATTCTTCTCTCGTCTGTCACTTTTAGCCCTCATCACGCCTCTGTAGATAACAGCAACCTCATCTGGACACACTTGTGACATAATGTCTTATCTGCTTCTGGACAGTTATTGCCAATGACTACATTACAAGTATTGACAAAAAGGGCCATGTTCTGTAAATGAAAAATGTTTTTAGTTCATTTGTGAAGAAACTTTTCAAGATGTGTGGCGCCAAAATCTTGGTGCCAGTTTTACATCGCTAGTTTTATACATCTCTAGTTTTACAACAGTTTTTACATTTAGAAATTAAACAGAACTACTTGCATAGTTGACTTTTACATTTATCAGGATGTTTCAAGGAACGCAGCACAGAATAAGAGGCTGTTCACACAGAATGCGCTTTTGTGGTTAAATACATGAGGCGTACGTCAGTGGAAAGAAAAAAATGAACTTATTTTCATTTAACCACCACATTTTTAGAACACTATCATGCATTAGATGCTGCAAAAGACAAGACAAAAAAGGAAAAGTACTGCAATGGAATGGAAAAACACATTCTGTGAACAGATAAAATGTAATATAAATATTACAGTTGTGCTCAAAAGTTTAAATATTCCTTGCAGAATCTGTGAAAATATGAACAATAAAAAAAAAATTTGAGGGATCATTCAAAATGCATGCTATTGTTTATTAACTTTTGTCCTAAAAATAACAAATGTTTGCATACCCTTGATTCTTAATACTGTGTGTCATCACCTGGATGATCCACGTGTCACAGGGCTAGCCACACTTCCAGCATCAGACCCCCACGCTCCTCCTACCCGCTCACAATCTCCAGAGTACCAATCACCCTGACCTGCAATCACTCATCCCTCACCCTTCATAAACGGCCTTCACTCCATCACCCACTGTCTGATCTACATGTTCATAGACGAACATGCACCTGAACTCTATCCTTCATCATAGAAGGCCTCTGCTGCCATGATTATGCAGACCACTCACCCATTCACCCACCTTCACCACTGTCTGCCTTCACCTCACTTCGCCAGTTGACTGCCTTATCAACTGGGGTGTTGGTGCGGGATGACGAAGACACAGAGAAGCAGGATTCAAATGGAAATCTCTTCTTTAATAAACAAAACCAAAATACTTTAAATAGACAAACAAAAGGGCACGCATGTGCTAAAACCGAAGATCACTCTGAGAACTTGAGAACTTGAGAACTTGAAAACATGGAGCACAACCACACACAACAAAACCTAAACAACAACTGACAAAGACAAAGGAACACCTGAGGGTTTTTATACACAAGATAATGGGGAACAGGTGATGAGACGAAGGAAAGGAAATTACAATGGGATCACACATGAGACACGACATGACTGTGACACATAACTGTTAAACTTTACCATCGTCTGCATTCTCCTGTTTGTTTGTTTGACTGTTTGTTTCTTTTGTTTTTTGTTTCATGATGGTTCCCTTGTTGGTCCTGAGCAGTTAAATTGCCCAATGTTCTTTAGAAAATCCTTTAGGTCCAGCAGATTCTTCCGTTTTCCTCTCCCACCTTTGCATATTTGAACCCTTTCCAGCAGTGACTGTATGACTTTGAGTTCCATCTTTTCACAACTGAGGGACTCAAACATTCACTGATGCTGCAGAAGGAAGCACAATGATTTAAGAGCTGGGGGTGAAAACCTTTGAACAGGATAAAGATGTCCAAATTGTGTTTAAATATAAACTTTTTCCATTTAGTACTGACCTTCTGAAGCAATAGAAGATACTTATGTGTTTCCCAGAAGACAAATTAATTCTTCCAATTCAAAAAGTTTCTTAATCTTAATCTCACCGTGTGCATTGATGCATATGCAAAGATATTTTGAAGAATATTTATGCAGCTTATCCATACAATAATACCTATAAAGTTCTTTAATGGTATCTATAATTTCCATTGTCCCCTTAATATGAAACATAAGACATCATTTAGTGCAGAGAGGCTCTGAGGTTTAGGCAGCTGAGAAGGACCTTGGCTAAAGCCCAGCAGCAGAAGAAGCACTGACCAGTGGCAATGATCCCAGGCCTGAGCTCCATTTAGACGATGGGGAACAGCCAGGCAGAAGAGTGGCGAGGGAGGAAAGATTCGGTGAACAGATGGAGATGTATAGAGCATTTATCCCTCTGTCTCTAATCACAGAAACAGCCAGTGCACACTAAGAGCTTGTTTTTTAAAGTCTTCTCAACACTCATCATAACTAATAATGAGAGCAGTGTTGATCTTATCAGTAAAATGGTTGATGAAAATATTTGTTCAATAAGGGTTTTGTTTATTTTGTCAGTGCTGTGTGGGTTAATTAACTCATTCAAACATCCTTACTCTAGATTAATTAGCTACAGTATATCCACAAAATAAATGATGTTTGATATCTCTTTAAATTAATTTATATTTATATAAAAATTAATTCATTGTAAATTAATGATTAAATATTATATTGCAAGACAAAAATTTGACTGAATTTAGAGAATTTTCTTAACAAACACAAGAAATCAACAATGAGGGAGGCAAATGTAATTGTGGAATTAAATTATAATTTTTTTTTACATATTTTACAAAAGGAATGCTTTAAAGTTCCCCCAAAAATGAAAATTTGCTACATTTACTCTTTACTAAGAATTAAGAATATTTAAAATTTTTACTAAGAATTAAGTGTCCTTTATTTTCTCCAGATTTTTAGCTGAAAGCGTGGTCTTTGCTACCATCAGTTTAAGAGTCAAAAAAACATATACAAGCAAAACAAAATGAATACCCATGGCTTCTGACCATACACCGAGGTCTTACGCAGCGGAACTATCAGTCTGTGCAAGAAACTGAACATTATTTACAACATTATTACCTGTAATCCACTGCCTCGGCAAACGGTCCTGAATGCCAAAAATCACCTACAACTTGGATGGCATGAGGGTGAGAAAATTATAGTTGTTGTTTTTTAAATTGCTTGCACAAATATCTGATACTATGGCTCCATTTCTCAAAACTCTGCAAAACATCACACATCTCACCTAAAAGTGTTTGAACTATTCTGAAAAGGCTTAATTATTCAAAAATAATAATAATAATTAATAGATTAGTCACATACTACACAGATGTGAAAAAAAGTAAAACTACTATATTGTGTACAGGACTTTGTCACGTGCATGTATGTGCACAAAAACATGTATACATATACAGTGATCCCTCATTTATTGCGGTTAATGTGGACCGGAACTCTCCGCGATAGGTGAAAATCCGCGAAGTAGGATCAGCCAATCAGCTCACGGTATACATCCACTCGTGCTCTCATTCGTCGATCTCGCGCTGGGAACCGTTCACGTGTCTTGTCTGAGTGCCCGTGGATGTGTACAAAGCCTGAATCTGAAAGAGACTCTCTCTTTGTCTAGTATCCTGGGAAACTGTTTCTCTCGTGCATCACGATGAAGTGCTTTCCGCAATATGGCTGCCGATATGGCGGTATTTTTTAACTTTTATTTTTCGATGAATATTTGTGAAAAATCCACGATGCACTGAGGCCACGAAACGAACCGCGAAGTGGCAAGGGATTACTGTATATATATTAACTCTAAATTAATCAGTTGTGCATACATACTGTATATATATATACAGTATGTATGCACAACTGATTAATTTAGAGTTAATTAACTGAATAAATACTAAGCTGACTTGAGCTGAATAATGACACTATTGGCTTGGTAGAGTTTGAATTTGAATTTAAAACACTTGGTAGTGTTTGAATTTGTTACTATTGTGAAGTTGCTTTGAAATAATTTGTATTAGGTAAAGTGCTACAGAAATAAAGGTGACTTGACTTGTATACTACTACTACTGCCGACAGATCCATCTCCGATCCCCAAGATAAAGATCACCGATGTGCCTCAGCAGTACAGGGACCCGAACCAAGGGGAGCGGAGCTTTCGCAGTGGAAGCTGCTTACAATCTACACAGCCAGAGCCCTCGAGTGCTGACCATGCATGCTCCGCTACCAAACAGGTGACACACAAGACGCGTGTATCCCTGCCGTGATGAAGCATGATCTGGTAGTGACACAGCATCTGAAAACCTGTTCATTCGCCAGATAAATATAAATATAGTGGTAAATAGATAAATATCACACACATTTCGCTCTAGCACACACTAGAAGACACTAAAAGCTTCCGTTTCCGGTTCACGGTGCACCTTTATACTCCTGGTTCATGACGTCATCCTCTGCGACGTGGATTCACACACATTAGTTCTACTGTGATTCACGAGACAACACGCTAAGGCGTTCCCAATGCGTTTCAACGTAGCGCAAGTTCCCTTGACAGGAAACTGCTTTTAACATGTGCTGTGACAGTCATTGTGTAAAAGTAACATCAGTGACGTGTTAGTTCTGGTTATTTATGGAGACAGAAGGAGTACACTAAGTGTCTTGTAAACATCAGAACATCAAACACATGGCATTAACATTTTATTCCTTACAACCTTGATCACAGGGAGAAAAGTGCAAGTACCTTTTTATATGAAGTGCAATACGACAGATGGGGCAACGTATTTGTATAATAGTGCACATTACTGACAGCGAGTGCATCTATAAAGACTTTTTATTCCGGAGACCTTTTCACGATTGTCTTTATCTAATTCTCCTGTCAAATAAAGGTAATACATGCTGTAGATTAATGTTGCCCTGCAGGAAGCATGTCTGATCTCTTCAGAACAGCAATACCAGGAGACAATGGCCAAAGCCTCAGGTCACACCAGGGATAATTACTATGCTCGAGCCTGTGTAGAATGCATCTGAATGAACATGGTAACACAAGATCAAGCATTTCTATGATCAGTCCTTAATGTCTTTGCATCAACAATTAAAGTATTTAAAGTTGCTTAACAATGCTACAGGCCCGTGGAAGAATGCAGCATAAACCAGCATGAATTCCATGTTGGTCCAGGCTGGTTTATGTGCATTAGAACTGGTAAAGTGCTTGTCTAACTGGAGCACAGTCATGCTGTTCTCAAAGAAAATGTAGATGGTGTAGCTGGTCCATAGACGTTTCAGCTTCCCATGCTGGTCCCAGCATGCAAAACAAAACAAAAACTTGTATTGGAAACCTTCATTGATGTGAGTGAGTAGAGTGAGTGAGAGTCTATCTGTCTGTCAACACTGGCCTTTGATAATTATAAAAACAGAAAGCATCTTGTATCCAGAGCTTGGGATGTAGGGAGCTGGGCTGTGTCCTTATGGGCAGACACAACTCACACTGATCTCCCCACATTTCTATACCACATTACATTCTACTCCTGATCATGAATGCAAAGGAACGGACGGATCCTATTTCTTTCAGAAATGCAATTTTAGCACTGAGAGACCTTAAAGGCCCAGGGTAAATGAGACAGGGAGAGATGCATATGAAGAACCTGGCTTTACAGAAATCAATAAACGGCTTGTAGGGGAAGGAATTACATTGCAGTACTCAAGGTTACACCGAGCAACATGGATGGGGGGAGCGAACGTTTATAAGCACTTCTTTGTCTCTCTCAGCACTAAACGGAGAGCCAAGAATTTATTAGGAAAGAGAGCAGGGATCTTAAAGGCTATGAATATGACAGCAAGGTTGGTTTGAGAGGATGTTTTATGGAGCCGTTATGGTAGAAGTTGTGTGGTAAACAAGTCACTTCTAGATGTAAGTTCCTGCGGTGCACCTGTCATTTTTCAGCATGATCGTTCCAAGTCTCATTTTTCAAACACACTTCTGCCCTGTCAGATGATTCACCATCAGTTCATGATAACTGCTATTATTGTGGGAGGTTTTTTTGTATGTTTTTTTGTTTTGTTGCTTCTTTTCAGGACTCTTTTAGTGATTATCCATGATCATGATTGTATTACAGAAAAATCAATCCATGATATTATGAATGTAAATAATCAGTTTTAAATTATTATCATAATAGTACCAAAAACACACGTGGCTTTTGCAAGGACTTTTTTGATGAAATATGATTTTTACAATGGTAAATATGTTCATTAAGAGGAATTTAGTCTGTGTGAGTTTTAATTTTCATAACGCATGCCAAATGAGGTCTCATACATTTTATGACGTTAGTGTCAGAACTGTCACAGTGGTGCCAGGAGTGTGCTAAAGCTGTCCTGTTATTGTTTGATTTGTTTATTATTGAATGGGTTTTTGTGAATGCGTGGCTAATTGCTTATAATCAGATTTCTCAGCTCTGGCAGAACTAATCAGTGTCGCCTAAAAAGGCCAATATGCTAAAGTGATCAATCAACACAAAACATGGAAAATTTGCTGGAAATCAAAAGAAAGACATAAAATTATGTGACCACTTAAATTGCATTACCACAGAAAATATCTTGTGCTACAGTCAGTAAAAAACATATTTACAGTATACAGTAATACAATTAAAAGATTACAAAATCATACATTGCACTCACAAGGGTTTTCATGATTAAAAGGACAAAAGATAATCAAAATGATTAATCATGACTTGAAGCTTATAAGTTAAAAAAAAAATTCATGATCATATATAAAATAGTGTGAAAAAGAATTAGTCTCCGTCCTGATTTCTTATTTTTTTTTGCAGGTTTGTCACTTAAATGTTTCAAATCATCAAACAAATTTAAATATTAGTCAAAGATAACACAAATAAACACAAAATGCATTTTCTAAATGAAGGTTGTTTTATTAAAGGAAAAAAAATCATTCAAAATCAAGATAATTTTTCTGCTGCAGAACCCAAGTGCGCTTCAGCTTGAGGTCATGAACAGATATTGGATGGACTGATATTCTCCTTCAGGATTTTTTGGTAGACAGCTGAATTCATGGTTCCATTTATCACGGCAAGTCTTCCAGGTTCTGAAGCAGCAAAACAGCCCCAGACCATCACACTACCACCACCATATTTTACTGTTGGTATGATGTTCTTTTTCTGAAATGCATTGTTACTTTTATGCCAGATGTAATGGGACACACACCTTCCAAAAATATCAAATTTTGTCTCATCAGTCCACAGAGTATTTTCCCAAAAGTATTGGGGATCATAAAATGTTTTCTTGCAAAAATGAGACAAGCCATAATGTTATTTTTGCTTAGCAATGGTTTTCGTCTTGGAACTCTGCTATGGAGGCCATTTTTACCTTAACCCTTTGACGTGTACGATCACACTGGTGTGATTAGAACGTTCATTGCATCACATAATCAACAGCTAAGTTCAAACATGTTTTCGCACTCCATCTGGCACTGATGCAGAGACAGACGCGCTCAGAGCTTGTCATATATCACAACAAATCAGTGTTTTCAACCACATATAGTTTATTTTATGTTTCAGACATACTCATAAGTACTGGCAAAACAATATATTTATAGTTTGAAAAATACGCACTGATGTCTATAAAAGCTGATATAGCAATGAGACAAAGTGTTTTATTCATATCAGATACACATTGCATAGGTAACTACAAAGTTCCCTTTATTATTCTCCTACTTCACTGGCATGTATTTCGTGACTGAATTTGTGGGTGCAAATTAGGCTAATGTTGTTGTGGGGTCTTTTGTGACCTCTTGGATGAGTCATTGTTGGGCTCTTGGGGTAATTTTGATCGGCCGGCCACTCCTGGGAAGGTTCACCACTGTTCCATGTTTACGCCATTCGTGGATAATGGCTCTCGCTGGAGTCCTAAAACTTTAGAAATGGCTTTAGAACCTTTTCCAGACTGATATTTCTCAATTACTTTCTTTCTCATTTGTTCCTGAATTTCTTTCTATCTTGGCATGATCTCTAGCTTTTGAAGATTTTTTTGTCTACTTCTTTTGGGGAAATACTTTTTCACACAGGGAAAACAACAAAAAAACGCATTTTGTTTTTACTTGTGGTATCTTTGACTAATATTTAAATTAGTTTGATTGTCTGAAACATTTAAGTGACACACGTGCAAAAAAAATAAGAAATCAGGACGGAGACAAACTCTTTTTCACACAATTTTATATATGATCATGAAACAAAAATTTTAACTTATAAGCTTCAAGTCATGATTAATCATTTTGATTATCTTTTGTCCTTTTAATCATGTTAATGATTTAAGGTGATTAATTGCAGACATAATGAAGGCAAGCTAGTAAGAGCTGTGCATGTAAACCATAATGAGAAATGGAAAATAATCCTTCACTTCTAAACATGAAGTAGTTAGCCTAGCATGGAACAATCAAAACCAAACAGGACTTTCAACTAACGTCATATCCCACGGTTCTGCATTAAAAAGAGAATGGCAGAGAGGATGACGGCAAAGAACAGAGGGATTGATTGAGACATCTCCATTAATTAAGGATGTCCAAACACTCTCTGTATGGGCTTTTTGAAAACCTCTCAACTTGGGCTTCAAAGTGCTGTGCTAAGAGGAAGGGCAGGGCATCATGATATATAGATCTGCCTTTAGAGTTCATTCAACATCATATGATGAAAAACATTATCAAAGTCCAGCATGAGCCACCGAGCCAGCCAGAACTTGAGTCCTCCGGAAAGACAAAGGTTGATAGAAAAGACTGGTTTCAGTTAATTTCACATTGGCTGAAATGTATGAAGTAGATCTGCTCTTTGTGGATGGGTAATTTAGTAATTTAAATATCAATTTTAATATTAAAACTATATATGAGCATGTTTCTATGCAGGTGTTGCAGAAGAAGGAACAAATAAATAGCTTGGAACATATGGGAACAATTAAATAGCTCAAAAAGAGCTTTTTAATCATTATCAAATATTTATTTTCTGGAAGTGTGCATAGTGCGTAGTTTGCTGATCTTACTTTGAGTAACAGAGCAATCATGCATATTGGCAACAGATGCTAATTTAATAATGTACAAGTTTTACTTTCACAGACACATTACCAATATATTATTATTGTTTTAGCTGTGTTGCAAGTATAAGTTATATAGTGTCATTCACCATGATACAGCCAAAACTAATCTCAGAAAACCGCATGTGTGTGTGTGTGTGTGTGTGTGTGTGTGTGTGTGTGTGTGTGTGTGTGTGTGCGCGTGTGCGCGCGTGTGTGTGTGTGTGTGCGTGTGTGTGTCTGTGCATGTAAAACTCCAAGCAAACACTGTTCTCTGTTCTCCTCGTGACCTTCATAGATTTGCTTTTAAGTGGATTTATGTCCACTACATGTAATTAAGAAGGGGTAATTAAAGTAATAGATCTTGACGTACCACTTCTTTTCATACTGATATTGTATCAAGAGTTTAAGTATATTTATTTAGCAAAAAAATGAATCTGTATCAAGCTTTCAAATGGGGAAAAAAATTTACCATAGTGTTGGCCAATATTTTAGAAGAATTCATGCAGGATAGGCTATTTTTCAAAAATAAAATCTCTTGAAAACTGGAAGAATTAAATGATATAAACATTTAAAAACTGGAAGGAGTAAATGATAGCAACATGAAAAATGTGTTTTTTTTAGGAAAATTATTATTATTTGTCAGTTTGAGTCCTTTCTGTGTGGAGTTTGCATATTCTCCCTGTGTTTGTGGTGGTTTCTTCAGGTTCCCCCCACAATCCAAAATCATGCAGTATAGCTAAATTGTCAGTAGGTGGGAATGACTTTAAAGAATTAGTTAAAAGATTAAAGATTAAATTCACCCAATAATAAAAATGCTGTCATTAATTACTCAACCTCATGTCATTCCAAACCTGTAAAAAAGAAACATTGATCAGCGAACATAAACAAAGCTCAAGCAAACCTGCTTGATAAGCGAGAACGAACCTCCTTGGTTCTCACATATCAAGCAAACATTCTTGAGCTTCCCCTTACCATAACTGATTTGTGCATTGATGAACATTTAGATGTGAACAAAATCTTAAATTAAATCTATTCATTAAATTAAGCAATCGTGTCTCCTCAGAAAATGTTGACTAACACGTTCAATTCACGCTCATAATTTTTGAACCATCAAAGTTGTAGTTGCATAGCTGTCAATAAAGGGATATAAATCTCTCAGATTTCAGATATATTCATTTGTGTCCCAAAGATAAATGAAAGTCTCAAAGGTTTGCAAAGGTTTTTTTCAATGCATTCAGTCAGCGATCAGAGCGAAAAGATAATTCTATTCATCTTCTTTCAAGTTAGGATAATAATATATGTATTGAAATTTACAGCTGAGAAATCCAACCATGTGATAACAGGCACACAGTGATCTCTGTACAACGCAATCCACAGGTGTGATAAAAACCGTGACTGCACGTGTTGCAGCAGAATTTTCAAGGAGTAAAAGATTCTTTGAGAGAAGCGAGACAGGTCCCTTCATCTGTCCATCACAGGCCATTCAAAGCTGAATCTTTTCACAATGAAAGAACTAAAGAAGCTGGAGCTTGAAGCCCTTGATATGGTTTGTGCAGCTCCAATGGACCATGTATCTGATGAAGGGGAAATGATGGTCAGGTAATTATGGTTGATATTTACCATATATATAATTTAATAACTGAAACTGAGCCAAAAAAAACACCATAGGCACAAGAAAAGTAATGAACACTCTATGAACTCTCTGACATATTTATTATCAAGGTCAATTGCATCCACGACATAAAATGTATATAAGGAGTGATGGAGTAAGTTTGAGCTGCTTTCTAACCTTTCTCCAGGGAAGTGCCATCTTCAGAGTTGTGTACCAAGCAAACATCAGAGAATGTCATCCATAATTGCCTTCCAGATTCATCTCAATCTGTGCTCAACTCGCCAGCCTGTGTGGAGATGACATAGACTTTCCTGTTTGACAGAAATGTCATAGCTTCCTCTTATTAGTGCTGCATGCTATAGCAATTCCCAACTGCTTTGACAAAACAATGATTACTACTGCTCATATTTAGTATAGAATGTATCAAACTTTTTGCAATATGGAGATGAGTGTGGTAAGACTTATTGTGCTTGTTTTTAAGTTACAGATGTGTAATCCATCCAATTCCTCTTGCACCACTCCGAGAAGGATTCGAAGGGGTGTTGAATTGGAGGTGGGTGTGCTAACAAGAACGTTAAAGACCGCAGCCCCTAGTGTCAGTTGCCAGCGTGCCTCTTGAGGCGAGGAGAATGAGGTTTACACGCACAGCTCCTATTAGCTTGCCTTCGATACGCACACACACATGCGCACGCGCTTCTTGTTTACCATTATTATTAGCCTTTCAGCATTTGGCGTCCTGTGAGAAGGAGAAGATGATCATAAATAACAGCTTTCCTACTGTGATGCCTATTGCCTGTCAGTCTAATTTAATCCCTATTAAAATGAGTGACGGTGGGCACCAAATGAATCAGCTCAGGTTCAGACTTTCTCTAACTCATCTCACCGCTCGCCAGCAGACTCATTAAATCAGTCAAACCTTCGGCCTCATTTGACCAACCTCTTCCATGACACTTATGAATTTAATGAACACTCTGCCTGCACAAGATAAAGGGAGGTGTTCAGCATGGACAGTGTCAGATTGGAGGATAAAATGTTCTGTCACTTTCAGCGATATGGAGCATTTACAAATCATATATAGGAAGTCGTGAATTGAAGTATGCCAGTATAGTTATTATATTTTTGATTATTGGTTACACCTACAATGTGTATAGCTTAAATGCTATATCAAACTTGGATTAAAAGCCCCAAAAGTCAACTTTCCAGGTCGTCTGATGATTATCAGATTGCTTGCCATCAACAGTTCACATATCATTCCACTAGAAACAATTCAAGTGAACCAAGGTGAATCAAGTGTACAGTTCATAATCTTTTCACTGTTTACTCAAGCAGCAGATGTTCTTTGAAGTTCTGAGCTCTGTACCCTGGAAAACAGCAGGGGTACAATAGGCCAGTGCTTCTCTTAAGATGCAGCAGAAGACAAATATCTTGTTTTTATTGTATCCCTCTTTCTTTTCTTTCATGCTCCATTAAGATTGAACACAGCGCGAGATTTCCAGTCTTCAAGTCAGTGAGTTCATTGTAATCTAACAACCTTGTATGTGGTACAGAGAGCTCCTCAGATAGGCTGTCGATTATGTCTGCTGCATGAACGTCTGGAGAAATGTTTTGTTTGTTAAGAACTGTTTTGCTCCAGTATCATGATGTGTCAATTAAAAGTTCAAGAGAAAGATGGAGGAAGAGTGAGATTATAGCATTAAAGTTTGCTTCAGAAGAATGCCATGTACTGTAATTCCCCAGAAAAAGTTTCAGGCCAGATTCTTCTTCACTCCACACTCACACAGGATAGGAAAATATAAGAACTGCACAGAAAAATACAGTAGTACCTCAAGATACGAAAGGCTCAACTTACGAAAAATCCAAGTTACGAAAGCAAAGACGAAAAATTTTACTGCTCTACATACGAAAAGTTTTCAAGATACGAAAGGTTTCTGAAAGTCCGAGATTCGCCCCATAACAATTTTGAAACTCGCGCCGCACGCCGCCATCTTAGTTATAGTAGACTCGCCACCATCCTCCTGCTCTCCCATTGGTTCCTGATGCTAGCCAAGCCATGAGATCCTTCTCTCTAATTGGACAGCATCCCTCCCATCATGCATCTTCTATACGTACTGTCAGGGTAGGAGAGAGCGAGGACTCAATTGCAGGGAGGACAGGGTTTTATAAAAAAAAAAAAAATCAAAACTTTCGGACATAAACACACGGACGAGAGCAGGCGCGGCTCGCGCAAGACTTGAAATGTGGCAGAACCCTGACACGTACGTGCTGGCGTGCTTTAGCTCAGCCACTCCGCACCCGAAACGTAAAAAATTGTATGTGTTTTCGTAAAGTTAAGTATACGTACGTTATCTGCCGTTTGTCCTCCTCCTCCTCTGCCGCCACTTTCGGAGATAGCCTCACTCGAAAGGTAAGCTTCGACATTTTACGTTATTTCATTGTTTATAGGTCAATTTAGCTTTATTATGAAATTTAATGGGGTGTTTTTGGAGGGCTTGGAACGGATTAGCCATTTTACATGTAAAATGTGTTCCAAAATATGAAAAACTCATTATACGAAGGCCGCCTCGGAACGGATTAATTTCGTATCTCGAGGTACCACTGTATCTACTTTGAACTCTTTGACCTTTGGCCTGTTTTTTCTTCTTCTTCTTGTCTGTAAATAAACTAACCTGTATACTTTCAAGGTCACTATTGAAATTCTGATCCTATTTATCTGTGATACATTCATGGCTATGAGCAAGATAATATATATAATATATATACAGTGGAGTTCACTTATCTCGAGTCACGGTTAACTCACCAACCCTATTATGTCGACGTTTTTGAAGTGAAACCGCCAAACTTCATATGTGTCTTAGCATTTTCTTTTCGGTTATGTTGATTCTTTTATGTCGCCGAACCCTAATATCTTGAGCACAAAAGAGGGACAAATTCGCCACTTCACATGGTTATCTCGTGACTAATGATCGTACCTAGTTCACTGCGCATGCGCTGAGTTTGCGTTACAAGTGCCGCACAGCTGCAGAAGAACTAACGGAAGTGATGGAAAAATCAAGCCTTGCAGATGCTATCTTGGAAGAGGAGGCGCAGGAGTTAGCATCACTGTCCAGGAATTCCCAGAATACATTGACATCGACAAAGACGTTGTTACTGATAGAAGCATTTGTAAATAAATATAAAAATAAATAATAATACAAATAAATTGGCATATTGACTGTTGGTTATCTCGAACATCGGTTATTCTGGTGCTTTTTTGCAACCCCCGAGGCCATCGAGATAACCAGATTCCACTGTACATTGCTCAAAAAAATTAAGGAAACACTTAATCATTATAATGTAAGTCAATTAAACTTCAATGATGTCAATCTGTCCAGTTAGGAACCATAAGTGTAAATCAGTTTTACCTGCTTTGGTGCAAATGAAAATGACAACAGGTGCACTGGAGAAGCAACAACAAGACAATCATCAAAAAGGCCTCGACGTCCTCTAGTGAGAGCCGTGCTCACAGCTTAGCTCATTGCAGCTTGATTGCCATTTTCCAGAGAACACTAGAATTCAAGTCCACCATTGGTGCCCCCATTCTCTTCACGGATGAGAGCAGGTTCACACTGAGCACATGACGTGAAAGAGTCTGGAGACACTGCATGTAACATCACACAGACCTCCACGTGCTAGCCAATGGTTCCCTTATTCTGCTGTTAGGTACCGGGATGAAATCCTCAGAGTCATTGTCAGACCTTATGCTGGTGCAGTGGGCCTTGGGTTCCTCCTGATTCATGATAATGCCCAGCCTCATGTGGCTACAATGTGTCGGCAGTTTTTAGATGACGAAGGTGATGTCATTGACTGACCCTCACGTTCCTCAGACCTGAATCCAATTGAAAATCTGACATTATGTATCAGATTATCTGAAGCCGCCAAGTTGCACCACAGACTGTCCAGGAGCTCACTGATGCCCTGATCCAGGTCTTGAAGGAGATCCCTCAGGACACCATCTGCCATCACATCAGGAGCCCAGATGTTGTCATGAGTGCATACAGGCACATGGGAGCCATACACACTACTGACTTACATTATGAGTTGATGTGATGAGCTTCATGCAAGCTGTATCAGCCAGTAACTTCAGATTATTTGATATGATTTTGAATCTAGCACTCAAGGCATTGATGAATTTAGTTACCATTGGCTATTGTCACATTATTTGGTCATATTAATTACTATATTAGTATTCAGGAAGAGAGGCATTGCTTGAGGATAAAGAGTACAACACTTTTCCCACACATCCCACCAGAACAGTTTAGTAACAGTTTAAATCTATTTGTGGAGGTCAATGTTGATATTGTGGTAGCATTACATCACTTTCTCTCATCCACTTGAAGGGGATATTACATCACATATTTTTTTATTATGACACATTTCCCACTTTGTTGTAATAAATGTAACTTCTTTAGACATCGTCTATAAGCAAAACAAATATGACAATATAAAGGGGTCTGAATATTTTATGAATGCATTGTAGGTATTGGTTTATATACAGAAAATAATTTCACATATTTTATAAGATTTGATTTTAAGAAAATCTATGTGCACAGCCTTTAATTAGACATTTTGATTTCCAGTGGGTGTCCAGGCTATAGACTGAATTCATCAAATTTCATAACTGCAAGGCTCACAGTGGCATGACTGTCAGCCATGACATCTTATTATCAGCCATGACAGCAAGCAATCAGCCTGTTAATGCAATAAGACAAATGAAGATGGCCACAGATATGACAAAGACAAGCAAATCCAATCCTATGGCTTTTCTTCATAACATTTCACTTATAAAAATTCTGGCCATGAGCATAGATGATCATCTGCTATATCAGAAAGCACCAATGTGCTCACATACAATAACAGAAATTTAATTTAGAAACTTATTTCTAAACTAGTTGTTTTTAGACTTTATTCAGTGGGCTCAAGTGACGATCTTGTGTGTTTCTAATTACATACTGACAATTAATTAAAACTCATTTATCTCATTTACTGTAACGATTTGGATGGCTGTAATAATTGCATGAGCAAGACGCAGGAAATTCAATAACAAAGTCTTTACTTGGAAAACACGCCGGAGAATAAAGGGAATAAAACTCATAGGACACATCCAATTCTAAATAAAAGACATGATAATGTGAACAGCAGAAACTATGGGTTTAAATACAGTTATCAACAGAACAGTTGAGGGACTAATAACTATGGAAACTAATAAGGAACAGGCAAAATGGGAAAAGGGAAAATTAAACCAAGGGTGTGTCTAATGCCTGCAACAGACGGGGATTTTGGCAATCCTATAAGATCATTTTAAATCACAATGTACGACACAGATCTAACAAATTTGGGTACGACATGTATGAAGACTGTACAATGACACCTATTGAATCGTAGGCTATGGCGCAAGTTCGTATAGAATAATACAATGTCATCAGCATGTGCTATTGGTAAATAAATCGAGCAAGATAAATCACACTTCGGCAATTGTGGTTTTTATGTGCCCTGGAACAAAGAGAAAGTGAAAGAAGAGAATAAAGGAGGGAAAAGACTAGGGAAAAGAAGCCAACTTGGCATGCCAATTTTGCAAATGCAGATTGAGGTTGGTAGCTTTAGGTTTTAGCATCATGTCCTGTCATCAACGTGCCATTTCATGCTGCATTTTTATTGACTTGTCAGTAAATGTAGGTAGTAGCAGCATATGATCAGTGTGAGATGATCTTACTAAATGTCTGACTAAATTGTAAATTTCTCATCACAAGATATCTTTGGTCACAAGACCGTGACATAGGCCATCTTTGAACCTCTCTCACTGTATGATGAAGGACCACCGTTTGGGAGCCACAATCTCAGAAATCGCCACGATTGATCATCTTTCGTCTGGGCTAGCCCAAAATCGTACAAAATGTATCGGGCTTAAATCAGCTGCCTAGCTTCTGAGGTTGTCAATAAGTATATATCAGAGCACAATTCTGCTACTAGAGATCTATCTTCCTGCAAAGCTCAGCTTCAACCCTGAAGCCGCTAATTAAGATCTTCAGGAGCACTTGAAAATCACAGACAGGTGTGATGCATCAGGGTTGGATCTGGACTTTGCATGTAGGTAGCTCTCCAGGAACAGGATTGGACACCTCTGGTATGTCGTGCACAAATAATCTGACACACTCTGCCTCACTACACATTGGGACACTGATGACTCTACTTCTGACGTCCACATTGTACAACATCTGATATTTATGAACAACAACAGATCTGATCTTTCTGGAATCATTTTGTTAGCAATTTAAGATAAATTATGATAAATGCAATTTGCTCCCTGGTTTTCATGGTGGATTATGGATTGTGGGAATTTTTATGCGAACATTTCTATGCACTGGAAGTATTCTGTGATGGATGCAGCCCTTAGAATGGCCCACTCCCTGATCAGTGCCATGGCTAACTAGACAGCAGATTGAGATTCATCCCAGACATCACTAAAAATAAATCATTTTCAAAGCATGTTTGGCAACCATTGTATCTGAAGTAGTGATTTTCAGTGTTTCCAACAATGTTGTTGTCATTGTCAAAAGCACAGTGTATTCAGCTAATGTATTCATCACTCACTCAGGGGACTTACAGAGCCTGAAGAAACTCTTTGGTGAATATTGAATGTAGAGAGCATTGGTTCAAACAGAGAAACTTCCCTTTGGGGTTAATAACTCTGCTCTGCTGCCTGTTGAGACCCCAGTGTTTTAATATGAAACCAAAAGCCATCCATTAAAATATACAGCTGAGATTCTCTTTTGAAGATGTATAGAACATCTGTCCATCTGTTAAAGCGTATACAATTAGGCTTAAAGGGGTAGTTCACCCAAAAATTAAAATTGTGTCATTAATACTCACCCTCATGTTGTTCCAAACCCGTAAGACTTTTGTTCCTCTTCGGAACACAAATAAAGATCTTTTTGATGAAATCTGAGATCTTTCTGCTCCTCTGTGTAACACTTTGACACTTGAAAAAAAAAACTATGAACTGAGTGGTTTAGTGCAACTTTTCCAAAGAGACTTGATTGCTTTATATGATGAAGAGCTTGAATTAGGCTTTTATTCACATATAAACGGCAGCTCAAACAAACCTGCTTAACAGACGAGAACAAACTTGCTTCTCATTGATTCTTGTGAAAGCTCAAACGCGCCATGTAACACATGAAAATTAACCTCATTGGTTCTTGCACATCAAGCACACATGCTTTTGTAGGGCTCCAGACAAAAAAAATATGTTTCAAAAAATTAAGGAACCATTGGCTTTTATAAGTGGGAAAAGTAAAAATATTAATTAATTAACATCAATATATTCAGGCATCTTGTGGATGTCCTGGGATCCATGATTCACTTAAAGTAGGAACTGAATTGCTTTTTCAACTTGAGAAATACATACAGTTACAAATAATCTTTCTTTACACGGAATCTGAACCAGTGTCACAGACCATAATGTCAGCATCACATGACCAATGATTATAGTTGGGCCTTGTCCTAATGCATCCTATAAACATTGTCCTATGTCTTGCACACACCTGGTCTATTTTTCTTCATTAGTAGCCTAATATCTGAGATGTAGATTTGCTGAAAGGAAGCTCTTCACATGCAATTATGGGCATTTTTAGCTCCTTCCATCCTCTCTCGTGTACAGTAGGTTAAGTAAATAAATAAGTATATAGTGCATATATTTATCAAAATGTTCCTTTCTATACTGCATTATTTTCTAGCTGACTAACGAGTTTATGAGCATTTATGACACTGTCTTCCTGCAGTTTTACAGTACTTGGATGTTTATTCATTATACACACGTCTCCGTCATTTTGTCTCTCATGCTGGCACAGCCGTCAGCATTGTTTCTTGATAGAGATGAGGGCTTTGAAAAAGACTGAAATGTATCGTTTTGACATACGTTTTCTGAAGAGACACGATCAGTTGAACAGATTGAATTCAGGCTTTTATTCACATAAACATCCATCAAATCACACATCGATTGTGGTAAACAGAAGCTCAAGCAGGCTCCAGACTGCGAATAAAATCTTCTGGAGCACTTGAAAATTACAGACAGGTGCGATGGATCAGAGCTGGATCTAAACTCTACATGTAGGTAGATCTCCAGGAACAGGATTGGGAACTACTGGCTCATAGTGTGCATATTAAATCATATACTGCTCTACATAAGCAATATCTCAGTAGAAATCATATAGGTCTTCTGGCCCAATGTCTCCGAACCCCCTGTTGTCAGTCCCCACCTTTTCCCTTGCTCTTTCCAAGAGCACATGGGATGTGTTTTCACATCATCTCTAGTTCTTCACAGGAGTTTGCTGCTCTCTTGTGGTATAAATCGTCATATTTAGTTTTAACAAGGATTAAATGCTCTTTGTGTGTTTTATGATAGCGATCTATATCAGCTTTATATTAAATGCAAGGAAACAAAATATCATGGAGATTCATGACTGCTTTTGTGTCATTTTGAATTTGGATTGGAAAATAAGTAGAGATAAAGTTTACAATGTAACCTTGCACAATTGCGCAATATATATTACTCACCGACTTTCTAACATTATCAGCAGGTTTTTCTTCATCACCATCTTTGGCCTATGGTTGCAATAACGTTTTCCTTGTTCTTAAGGTACTTTGACATGGACATCCAGTCCACAATTACCACTGAGGAACATGCAGTTGATCTGCCTGCAACCAGGCTTGCTAAAGTTACATCACCATGACTTGGCAAAAAAAATGGGAGGACTTTGTACTTTATTATCTATATGAGTATGAACAATAGTGTGGGTTCAGTTTGTAGTATATTGTCATGATTTAAATATAGTCCTATTTAGAACAGTGAAACTTTTATCCATTAAAAGATCTGAAAGTACATAAAGCTTTTAGTAGTCCAATATTTGTTTGCTTGTTTTCTCTAGCAGTGATTTTTATTTTATTTTATTTTATAGATCAATAGATCTATTTTTCATAAATGTCAGGCTCATGATTTTGTATGTTGTAATTTTATCAAATATATTCATTTCAAAACAAGAGCTGATTAGAATGTCAATGTGTTCCTTGAATGCAATGGAATTTTTAATTTTTTATAAAAGCATCTGCCAAATGCATAAATGTACGTAAAATGTAGATTATTAGTAGACTGGTAGGGTTAGTGTTAGAATGAGTTGACATGTAGTTGCAAAGTTACTTATGGTCAACAGAATGTTCAAAAGGCACCTTCAAAATAATGCGTTACCCATTTCTTTAATAGTTCTTTGTTATCTTCTGTCTTCTGTTATAATTGTTATAGCTATTGTTTTGGTTTTGCTGGTTCATTCTAGGCTATACAAGACAAAAATTATACCCACCCTGAAATATATTCAGTGTGACAAGGTACTACACATTTTCTCATGTGAATTGATATTAAACAACAAAAAGTCTTTATTTACTTTGGTTTAGGGCAACGTTTTACCGTCATCTTTTTTTTAACGATGGCTTGCATTTACTATGAAGTTTAGGGCGGAATATCGGTTTGAACCAATCATTAACCGCTACACAAGCTCGCGTGTATCCCACCCCTCTGCTCTCTCTCTCTCTCTCTGCTCCCTGTCTCTCTCTCCCCCTTCTCTCTCTCTCTCTCTCTCTCTCTCTCTCTCTCTCTCTGCTCCCTGTATCTCTCTCCCCCTTCTCTCTCTCTCTCTCTTTCTCTCTCTCTCTGCTCCCTGTCTCTCTCTCCCCCTTCTCTCTCTCTCTCTCTCTCTCTCTCTCTCTGCTCCCTGTCTCTCTCTCCCCCTTCTCTCTCTCTCTCTCTCTCTCTCTCTCTCTGCTCCCTGTCTCTCTCTCCCCCTTCTCTCTCTCTCTCTCTCTCTCTCTCTCTCTCTGAGCTGAGAGGATACTCCTCATCTTTGCTGAAGCGTCTCACAGCGGAGGAAAGCCATGGCAGCTGCGAACCGTGTCCTTGTTTACGGAGGAAAGGGAGCCCTAGGCTCTGCATGTGTGCACTATTTTAGGTCGAAAAATTGGGTGAGTAGAAACGATTCTTTATTTTGATTCTGTAGGAGCCGAGTCACTGAGTTGGTGCGTGTGCTCATGACACCTGTTGATGCGACTACAGTCCTTTTGCATTATTATACTTGCATACTTATTTTAATAGGATGCATTGTTAACCTGTTTCATAACTATAACGTTTATTTTATGTTAAAGTGGGTTGCCAGTATTGACATAGTAGCGAATGAAGAAGCGAACGCAAACGTCCTGGTGAAGCTCTGCGAGTCATTCACTGATCAAGCCGCTCAGGTGGGTGGAGCCAATGCCCTGACGTCACGTCGGATTCGGTCTGTCAGCACATATAGGGCTAATTAAATTGCATGTCATGCTGCCATTTATTTTCCGTTTACACTGCCAAAGTAATTTCCTGTCTTGCCTTGACATCCCCAGTGCTTTGGACAAGCATTATTTTCTCATTATTGGCCTTATTGTGTCTGCCATTGACTTCAGACGCTGTTAATAATAGTCTCAGTTAAATGGCGCACTGTTAGAACTGTCCTCTTTATGTCACAGCATTGTGTCTCTCCTTTTGTTGTCTTGTACCACTATTGCACTTTCATTATGGAAATTGTTGTTAAGCCTGGGCCATTATAAACCTTTCCCATCAATACTGATGCCAAGTTCGCATTGTTTTCCTTGGACAAAACATGAAAGTATATGAATATTTAATGTTTAATATTTACTGTGACAGGTTATGGTAGATTGTCCATTTTGAAACAACTCACTATAACATTCTATCAGCACTGAATCATAAGCCGAAATCAAAATGGACTGTTCTTAATTTCTTTATGAAATATAGCAGTATTTATTCTAAATAATTTGATGTGCACATCTCTTTTTTTGTAATTCATGTTTCCTCATAACCTTTAATCAAAATAACTTCTACCCTCCCTCTTTCAGTGACATCGCTTTTCTGATAATGCGTGGGACAAACTGTCACTCGCTTGAGATCAGAGCAATAACAATGGGCAAAATCAACTCCCACCCTATATTTTTTCTGGTTTGATTCATCTATGCATCACAGTAGGGAAGGAAAAACTAGCGCAACTTCCATATCATGCTGACTTTAAAAATGATGCTCATCCTCTTTATAAATTACAAGTTTGTTACAGTAGTGTGTCGTGTAGTTGTTTCTGCTAAATTGTAACCACTTACTAACTAGTAAAGTATGGTCTTTGATGCAGGTGACGTCTGATGTGGCCACATTGCTGGGGGAACACAAGGTTGACGCCATTGTTTGTGTGGCTGGAGGTTGGGCTGGAGGAAATTGTAGCTCAAAAGGTGCACACCTCATTTTTCAATTGTAAATTTCAATTAGTTCATAATTGAATTGATTTAGCTTTAGAAGTATTAACTTTCTCTCTTTTATTCATTTTAGACTTGTATAAGAACACTGATATGATGTGGAAACAGAGTGTCTGGACCTCAACCATTTCCAGTCGTCTTGCATCGCTCCATCTGAAGCCAGGAGGCTTGCTGACTCTCTCTGGAGCAAAGGCCTCACTGGATGGGACTCCAGGTACAGTAGCCGCATCTATCCTCACACTCCTGAGATGTGTTGACTAATGAAAAACGCATTTAGTAAATGGCTTTTCAGTACAGGTTTACCTGAAGGCACTTCAAAAATGTGATGTTTATTATGTACATTTATACCATAAAGTGGCTAAATGATCTTTATGTAAGAAAACACTTTAGTCTTCATGAGGTTTTCCCTAAGGTGGGCGAAGTCCGTAATAGCAGTCATTTATAACAGTAAGGCTTTTTCACTGCCATTGGAAGTGTATATTGTTTTAAACTGGCTGTCACATCCATTGTTCTTGATTAGTTTTACGTATTACCCAAATCTTTTCACAGCTCCAAATGTGGAATGTTCGGTTTGCTCCTTTAGTGACAAAACTCAATAAAACGCACAACAGAGGTCGCCTCCAGCCTATTCAAAACCTCCAACATCAGCAAAACGCTCTGATTGGCTGAGAGACCTGGGAGGGGAAATGAGTCAGCAGGTTTTTTTGGAGATGGGAACACATGTGGTCTGCATTTAGGAGTTTGTATGCCTTACCCACACAGAACTGATTTAGATAAGAAATGCCCTGTAGTGATGAACACTGCTTTGATGTGATATGAAGGGAACTCTAGTTGTAGCGTTTGATGTATCTTGTTCAAAGAGACAGGAGCAAGCTCTGGTGAACATTTCTGATGGGGCTGTCAGCTCTTACAACCATACAAGATCAGTATCATGTGCTAGTCACACCACAAACGGAAACACTGGTACTCGGATGGCTGTTGAAAAGTGAGACAGCTGTTATGATAGTAATGCCAGCTGTAGTATTGGTTAAGTAGCTAACTGTGGAACTAAGTCAATTTTGTCTTCTGCAATTTTGCTAAATAAAAATCTTCGTAATTACATATTTTAAATGATTTATGCAAAAAGCAAACTTACAATTATTTAAGAATGAAGTGAAAACCTCATCCTAATAGTAATATCCAACTTAAATTAAATTTGGAGGATTAAATGCATTCTGTTCTATCTTTTATAATACATCAAATCTGTAAATCTGTTCTAAATAATAGCTGCAAAGTCCTGGTGTTCTGGGTTTACTGACCTGAAATCTAAAGTTCAGTCTGGATATCAGTCTTACCAAAGAGAATAAGCCAAAGCCGAGAGACCGAACATGTGATTAAACTGTGACCCGCAATGTTCATTCAATCATTAAGGGTCATGCATTATGGAAACTTGAATTCTCTCTCTCTCTCTCTCTCTCTCTCTCTCTCTCTCTCTCTCTTAGTTTGTTTTTGTTTTAGAGAATATTGAAAAGGTTCTCCACCCCTCTTTCGTATTGGTTCTGTGGGTTTAAAGTTGTTTTTTTTTGGAACAGCTATCGTGCATTTTGGGTTTGAGGACGAAAAATATTTAATCAATTCCTGTAAAAAGCAGTGTATGGCCCCTTTATTACATCAAATATTCTGGTTATTGATTCCAGATGCCAAGCTAACAAACATCCAGGCAGGAGGAGAAGCTATCTGTCTATCCATCTATCCTCTATCTATCATCTATCAATCCCATATGCTTTTGATGTAATACAATTTTTTTTGTGTGTGTGCTAAAAAAGTTATAAATGTTTTTTGTTGTTTGGTTTTCTGAAAAAGTATTTTACAAAATGTACAAAATACTAAATGTGTTTAACACATATTCTTCTTTTAATTTTAAAAAATTGTTCCCCCACCCACCCTCCAGAAGATAAGGGGAAAAAATGCCACTAGTATAGACAATGAGGAAATAATTAATAAATGCTGTTTAAAACAAAATTTTCACCCTCTCATTGACACCTTACAATTACATTTGTTGCCTTTGAAACATTGTTACGCAAATTGTGTAGTTGGCATGCTCTCAAGAGCTGTGTGCGCATGCATTGTGTCTCATAGTCTGCTTGTAAGGAGCGAGAGCTGAAGCACAAAGCATGTGAAGAGTGTTCTGTTCTCCATTCATTTCTGTTCATTTCATGTCTTTCTGGATGTAGGAATGATTGGGTACGGCATGGCCAAGGCTGCAGTTCATCAGTTGTGCAAAAGTCTGGCTGGCGAGAACAGTGGTCTTCCATCTGGAGCCGGAGCTGTGGCCATTCTTCCGTAAGGGCATCTGCCACAGATACACTGATCTGTCTGTTTTAGTAATGCTTCTTCTCAAGATCCAAACTGAAAATATTGAGTACTGCTTAAAGTAGTGGTTTTTTTTTACTCTGTTACAGTAGCGTTCAGAAGTTTGCAATCAGTACTTTTTTAATAATGTTTTTGAAAGAAGTCTCTTCTGCTCGTGATGGCTGCATTTATTTGACAAAAAATACAATAAAATAGTAATATTGAAAATATATTATTTTTTATTAATTCTGTTTTAGTAAATATTTAAAAATGTAATTTATTCCTGTGATGGCAAACTGCATTTATTTGAAATAAACCTTTATAAATGTATATTTAAAAATATTGATGAATAAAAGTATTAAAAGGTATTCGCAATCCATCGTATTTCACATCCATAACATGACACACTTCACAATAAAACGATTTTTTAAAAGATGTTTAAAAGTAATTTCAGATCCAGAGCAACTTAATACATTGTAAATTATTACATAAACCATTTTCTTTGAAATAATGTGAATCAACAAATCGTTCACAAGTGACACCGTTATATTTGATGCCTGTTTGTAAGTATTCATTAATCCATGTTCATATGTTAACATGCTCTGTTTCGGTGTGTGTCATTTTTACTTTTAGTGACTTGCATGTGATTTCTGTCTGTTTGCATGAACTGAACGTATGAGGTGTGAGTGTTTTCAAAAGGCCAGGCTAGTCTAAGCTATCTCCGTAGGCTCTGTTGCACAGTCTCATCTTCCACCAAGATAACAACATTATGACATCATCCTCCAGGGTTACCTTGGATACACCAATGAACCGAAAATTCATGCCTGACGCAGATTTTGGAAGCTGGACGCCGCTGGAATACATCGCAGAGTGAGTGCACTTTTCCTATGTCCACTGAGATTCCCATTACACCTGTTTGTAAAATAGAAGTAGAAGTAGTGCAATGACTTGCTGCATTAAATCTGATATGTAGTGGATGTGTTTTTTAAGGTGTAGGTAGATTTAGGGGTCAGTATATAGACAATCAGCACTGTAATTGACAAGAGTAATGACATTTTTAGAATTGACAAATAAAAAGTATGAGTCCACTGCATATTGTATTTAATGCAGTACATTATCCTGCAGAGAGACAGCAAACAATGGGATAAGCTAGAACGTAGCCATTTGTCAGCAGAAGAGGGCAGTAATGTTCTTCCAAAAGAGACCTGAAGTCTGCTTCATGTTATTCAGGGATCTAAATATTGTGAAATACACATTATTAATCAACAATCCATTGTTAGGAATTATTTCATGAAGGTCTCAATTCATCCACCTAGAATTATTGTTATCTCAGATTTGAGTTCAACAGAATATCTCACTCCCATATAATAGAAATGTTTTAAGTCTGGTTTTAAAACCCTTCCTCAAATGTTACATTTGATTTGATTCAGTAATTTTAACCAAAAAAGCCACAGGCAATTGTAAAAGCCTCTTAGAAGCAAACACACCCTGCTTGAATGATTGAATTACAACAGAATTTAAGTGAATAATGTCAAGCATCAACCCAAGCACAGACCTCTTAGAGAAATGCATGCATTTATATACAGTGGAATTGATATTAACGCAAATGCCTCTCGAAAGATTTCACGAAAAACGATTGAGAAGTGATTTACTTGTTTTGAGGTATAGGGGCCATTCACACAGAACACATTTTTGTGGTTAATAAATGTGAGATGCAGGGCAGTGGAACTGGGGGGGGAAACACAAGGTCTAGAGAAGCATTTTTTTTAAGTTGAACTTTTAACTTGAGTACCACGTTTTTTTAGAATGCACAAGATGCTGCATAAAATGTGACCGCAACTTTCAACGGTTCACGAGTTCACACTTACAAATAATCAGATAGAGTAATGAGAATGCGTATTTGGCATGCTGTCCGAGAGGAGGGCTCTGAGCTCTGAATTTGGCCAGAACCCAGAGTACTCTCGCCGGATCCCTGGGTAGGAAAGTACCAGGCGAGAGTGAGGAGACGGAGTGGTGGAGGGATGCAGAAAACTGTCGAGGAACATAGTAGAGTTGGCTATGTGTGTAAATATATGGTGAATGTGATTTCACCAAGTACAACATGTTCCTGGAACAACATTCCAAGACAATATTTGAGAGACAAGTTTACAGTTTAAGTTTTAGTCTTACAACCAGGGTTAGGTGCTTCTACTTCAGTGTTATTCACCATCATTTCCCTCTGATTTTAGGGATAAATTATGTGTAGGCTTAGGTTTAAGGGTAGGGATAGAGTTAGGACTACATTTTCAGACAGGAATGTTGAAAATATGTTGATCCAAGAATGTCATATACGTTCAAATTACCTATCCAATCAGCATAAGAGGAAGATTAATTTTATTTAATTTAATTTTGTTTAATTTTATTTTATTTTATTTTATTTTATTTTATTTGACAGGGACAGTGTACATTAATTGACATTGCTGTAAATGCACCAGCATTAGCCAAAAGGCTATTTTTCATCCGTTGTCCCAGGACAGATCTTAAAAGATTACAAAAGATAAAAAGATTACATAGAACAATAAAAATATAATAAGCATACATATATACATATACATACATATATACATATCTCTTCAAAACCTGTTGCTAAATACAATGTACAAATTTACTATAAAACAGTAATTATGTTGAAAACAAAGAGAAACGAAACAAAAAAAAAATGTTAAAAAAATATATATATATATATATTATACACATTAGGTAACACATATACACACACACACACACATATATATATAGCATATATATATGCCTCCGATCATGCTGATTGAATAGGTAATTTGAACGTGTTCCTTAAGAACTTTGTTAATAAAACAGGGGGAAAAAACATCGGGGGAAAAGTGCAGTGAAATGCATCTTTTTTAGCACTTTTTTAGAATATCTTGCTTGGATGTGGCCACTGTGTCCAAATCTCTCCTGCCAGTCAGCACAGATTAAGATGAGGATTTGATGCAACTCCATAATCCCAGAGGAGCCGCAGCAAACCCGGCTGGATTAGAGAAGCACATGAGAGATGGAGGAGTATAAATAGTCTTTGTGTTAGAGGCAATTAATACGTTGCAGGGCTCGACAAATCCACTCGCCCGCTCGCATTTGCGAGTGAAAGCTCGGCTCGGGCGAGTAAAAATTTGATAAAACTCGCCCTATCGGGCGAGTTAGATTCTTCAGATTCCAATACAGTTTTTCTATCATTCAACTGTTACTACATAGAAAAAACTTCAGGTCGTATAACACTCGTAAAATTTGCCAAACAAGAGCAGAAAATCGACGACGGGCTAGTAGCGATCAGATATACGATTCAGTTCTAAAGTTTGAACCACGAATCACGAATGTAGTATTTACCTCAGGGGTCTCAAACATGCGGCCCGCGAAACGATATTTTGTGGCCCGCGGGACCATATGAAAGTTTAATGTAAGTGTGGCCCACGAGTTTTGAATGAATAGCGCTTTACCGCGTTGTGTGTGTGTGAAAGGTTCCTTTTTCGTGCGAGCTGCAGCTGTACAGGCCAACCAATCACAGTGGAGTACAAGACTCCCGGGGGCCAATCATAGTGGAGTAAATGACTCCGGGGGCCAATCACAGTGGAGTAAATGACTCCCGGGGGCGGGGCATCAGCCGGGCTTGAGGCAGACAGAGAAACAGCTGCTCGTGTAATATCACATTTGTCAAAGCCGTCATAGAATTATTACTTATTGTGTTTGAAATTGAGCATGTTTGACTTTGAGCTGGACGAAGTGAATGTTACTGTTATCGGCGTTGGATTTAGCGTCATGCGGATTGTATTTAGTTTTTCCATCATTTGAAATGGGCTGATTTGCGGGACATCGGTGTTATAATATAGAAAATAAAATCCAGTAAATAACGCCTCCGTGGCTGCATCCCATTGTTTGTATATAGTACGTTTATTAAATTTATCTCCATAAAAATGATCTTCAGATTCACTATCAGATTAATTATATTGTTTCTGGGTTCTTGTTGCATTCAACCAATAAATATTTGGTTTTGCAGTATATCGTGTTTTTTACTTTAATAACTATTTTTGTCTGTTAAAATGCTGGGCGAGTGCTTTATGTGAAGGGCGAGTAAGTTTTTAGGGTCACTAGTCCTGCAGGGCGAGTGACCCTGGAATAATTCATCGAGGCCTGCGTTGTCTTACTTCAGTTGCTTCAATGGGTTAAAATGTCTACAGTTGCTCTCGAATGTTCCAGAGTAGACAAGGCTTGCCGTTCGGTTCTTATTTTCCTCTCTCTGTCTCCCTCCTCCCATCTCTGTTCTCATTACCTTGCACTATCTCTCTATCCATCCTTCAACACCATCAATTTACACCTGTCTCTCTTTCTCTCTCTGTTCCAGAACCTTCTATAGCTGGGCCACTGGGTCAGGCCGGCCAGCCTCAGGCAGCCTCGTACAGTTGGTGACGACTGGGGGGAAAACTGAGGCCTCGCTGTCCCACTAAAGGGGGAACGAGAAAAAGGGAAATAAAAAGCGGAGGAGAGAAATGTTTACCAAAATACTGTACAGCAGAGGAGAGAGGTCAAACAAAACGGATGGAAAATGAGAGATGTGGCATTTTTCCGTTTATCGAGTCATATTGGAAATGCACAGGACAGTATCTTCAGAATGACCAAAGTCATAACTTACATTTTTATGTCCAGTTAGTTATGTGCTGTACATGAAACTACATAAGTGTATGGTTGTGACTTCCATCTTTCACTCTGCCTTGTGTGAAACATACAGTCTTCTATTCAGAGAAGTGGCCTTAGTTTGTGTAATTGTGAGTGTATGTGATAACCAGTTCAAACGCAATCATGGATGTATGTTGTATTCTCTCTCAAAGTATTTCCTCTCCAGTGTGTTGTATTGCTGAATATGTACGGACCATACTTGCATAATAAAGACAAATAAAAACAATATTTGTCAACATGGATCTCATTATTTAAACATTTCTAATAAATAATTGACATTAAGCATTTTTTTATTTACTTGTTGAAATGGATAACTATTAATATCCATTCAAAGCTGAAACATCAAAATTTGCCTATTTTTCTTTTCTTTTTTTTATCTGAACATAATCATGGATGAGATTTCTAAGCTGCAGTAGAGATACAAATTTTCAGTCAATAAATTAAATGGAACTTAAAATTCTTCTGAAAACTTGTATTTTGTCCTTGTTTGTCTGGCAATCTTGTATGCAAGTCTTTTCAATTATAGCAGGCATATCATGTTATAACAGAAGTACAAATAACTGTTTGACTTATCTCAAAAAAAACATTAGCCTGCTAGCTTAGCTACCACTGCTGCAAAAACATAACCAGAATTGTATTTTGAGGACAACAGTGAGCGAATAAGAAATGTATTTTATTTTGAGGTCAACTGTTCCTTTTAAGAGACACTAGTTCTACCAGATATGCGTAGAGTTAAAACGAAGCCTCCAGTAATAGGCCTATAAAAAAAGATCTTGTCTTCATTCACTCATTTATTGTCTATCTGTTTGTTTGAACAGATAGTTGCTGATGGTTTGTGTTCGGTCAGGATGTGGTGAAGACAAGGTTTGTCTTGTATCTCGTCTTTTGTTTTGTCTGGCTAATGGTTTCTCTCTGCAGTGCTGGATTTTGTTGGCTAAATCTCCTTCTCTCTCTGCAGTTGTTGTTGTTCTGTCTGATTGCCATGTGGAAGCCATTTTGTCTGGCAAGCCTGGTGACGGTATAAATGAAGAGCTTACAGATGGAAGTGGTTAGTTCAGCCATGGTAACTTGAGTGTGAGGACACTGAAGGTGAGTGTGTGTGTGTGTGTGTGTGTGTGTGTGTGTGTGTGTGTGTGTGTGTGTGTGTGTGTGTGTGTGTGTGTGTGTGTGTGTGTGTGTGTGTGTGTGTGTGTGTGTGTGTGTGTGTGTGTGAGAGAGAGAGAGAGAGAGAGAGGACAAAGTAAGTAATAGAGGACAAATATTGTCACTTCCAAATGTTTACCATGCACATTTTGGCATATCCTACTCACAAATGTTAACCAAGTTGTTTGATGTTGCACAATTTACAACAATCGCAATATAGTAATAATAATAATTCACCTCCTGTGCTGTATTTGCCATGACCTGACCTCTAGATGGTACTAGTATGCAATTTCACTAACCTGGACAAAAATCAACATGTTGAACTGTTTGTCTCCTAATATCCCTCTTTGCTTATATAAACTTACCTTATAAATAATATGCAGAAATTTAGGCTTCAATAAAGTGAAATATATAATATTCAGATGCAGAAAAGATTGTAATTCAATTTAGCACACCAATATGTGATGTTCTGGTTGCACTGCATTACTAATTCATTAATTACTGTTATTTAATGAATTAAAGTACTGAATTTGTTTGCTGAAAAAAGTTTGCTGAATTCAATTACTGTTACTTCTGATGTAATTGCACAAAATACAGTATAGACTATAAAACAAATCTTTATAAAACAACAGTGGAATCAAAGTTTAGATCTAGTGAAAAAAAATATTTTTAATGTATTTCAAGAATAATTTATGCAGTTTTATTGTATTTGTGTGAAAGAATTAAAAGAGCATCCTTGTATTGGTCAATTGTTTAAGATTGATATGGGATTTAGAAAGTAATAAGTAATGCAATCATTTTTAGATAGAGTAGTGATCATTTAACGTGAATGCTGTTAACAATGTACTTTGTAGCTTGTAATTAATTGCTTTTTTAGAGAAACTTGCCCAAGTGATGTTTTATATATATATATATATATATATATATATATATATATATATATATATATATATATATGTGTGTGTGTATATATACACACACACACACTTAGATACAAAAGAGATGTATATATAATAATTATAATTTAAAAAGTCATTTTTACAACAACAACAAAAATAAAGGTTTATGGTATGTCCTCCTTTTTGTCATTTACAGAATCACTGGTCTTTCATTTTCTCTTTTGTTCTCCCTCTGTCTCTGTTTACTTTACTTTTTCTTCTCCTGTTTTGCTTCCACATTTTCAATGTTTCTGCTTAATTCTGCATAATTTTCAACTGAACTGGGTTGTCTATACAGTATATTTGGACCAGGAGAGATGAGTATATGAGGTTAGAAACCACCACAGGCAAAAACTATATTGGAAATTTTTTAAGAATACAAGGAAGCATTTTCAATTCATGTTATGAATTAGGCTGGTAAATAGAGATTACATTGTTAATGTCGCCATGACCTGCTTCAAACAGAGTCGATATCAACATGAATGTCAACATGCTGGGCAGTTTTAAACAAATCAATGAGTTCTCAAGCTGCTTTCAGTTTTGTGCCTCATGGTTGTGAAATGATTGTCTATACTGTAACTATGCATAAAAGCTTTTTCATAGCTTTGTTACATCCTTTTATGTACAAGCATCAATCATAGTAAATGACAGATTCTCTATAAGCATGACGAGCTAGAAATGGACTGAAGTCCTCAGATAATACTGTAGAGAGAATTGCAGAATGGTTATCAATTATTCAGAAATACAAAAACTTTTTTGGGGGCGTTAATTTCACCACTGTCAACTTAACAATGCTTTTGCTCTATATATTATAAAACTTTGGTTATTTTTAGACAAACGTTGAAGCAAAATATGAATAAACATACAAACAATGGTTTCAAATTGTGAACACTGGTTAATTGGAGGGCAATCCCTGTCATAAATAATGCTGAGATTGAGTTGCATATTTCTGTTCTCCGCCATTTTTTGCACCTTTACATTCAATAACGAAGGGTTCATTTGAACCTTTTTCCCTTTTAATACGTGTGATAATGTTTTCAGTAATGTGTAACGCATGCAAGTATGTTTACATGTCCAAAATGTATATGTTGTAGTGTGTCATGACCCTTTAAGTAGACATACAACTAAGATGAAGATAGTTCCATTAAACAATAAGGTTTATAAAACACAGCACAATGAGAATTCAGAAGTGCACAATCGACACAGCAGGTAACTCATGGACAATACCGGACAATAAGGGAGAATAGAAGAACTTAAATACATAGTGGTGATGAACATAATGACAAACAGGCCGGATGATTGATGAGTGACTTGAACAAAGGGAACATGTGACTGAAGACAAACAAACTAAAAGTCCATGAAAATATTACAAACTGAACACGTGACACATACATACGGTATATTGTAGTGTGACAGATAATTTAGCATGAACAGGTGACTACCGATATTTTTAAATAAAATAATAAAATTTTAAGTAAAATAAATAAAAATAAAATAATAAAATTTTAAATAAAATCACAAAATTACCCCCCCCCCCCCCCCCCCCCAAAAAAAAGAAACAAAATCATCAGCACTTTTTTTTCAAGCAGTTTAAGCCCTGCATCAGCCCTGCATTATTCATGCTAATTTATGGAATAGAATATAAGCCTAATGATATTTTTGAATATGTAAGTGTCTCTGTCAGAGGTAATGAGATATACAGATAATGATATGCAAATTTGGTGAATTATTAATGAAGCACAGATAAAGGTTCATGCTCAATTCAAATAAATATTTTTAATCATTCTATGTCTTTCTTTAGATGGTAGTTTACATTTCCATTAATTATTAAGCAATTTATTTCAATTTAAAATGTAAGTATATTCCGGTGAAAGTGTTAAGGGCTGCCTGACAGAGCAAAGTAATAGTCTATCATAGTCGAACCCTTTGCTTTAAATACGTCATAATATAGTGTGAGCTTTTTTTTTTTCAAAGCTGCCTTTTTACTTAGTATTCAACTTCATTTTAATGTCTAGATATTTTGAATGCATGTCAGATATGTAAAGTATGAATTTGTTATGAATTTGCCTTGTTAAATACTCATTATAAAAAGTGTATTGTCAGATTACAGTTTAAGTGCAGTTATGTTATTTACGGGGGGGGGTTTGAAAGAAGATAATGGTTGGTCTGCAAGTAATTTCAGGATTTATTTTATTCAAAAACTACAGTAGTTTATTTTATGGATTGATTCACTGTTGATTTATTTTTCATCAGTCACACCAATACTCCTTTACTCGTGCAGCCATTCTCTGCATGTTAGTGCACTGGTTCCCTCTCTTTTTCTCACTCTCTTGTTCTCTTCTCATCTTTGGATCTCAGTCTAACTCTGTCACTCTCTTTCTCTCCCTCTCCCTCTATCTCCCTCTTCTTCCTGTGCCTCATTTGCAATGATTATGTTATCAGGGCAGCCAGGCAAAAGGGTGGAGCAACCATAATTTCAGCGCTGGATTAGGCTGAAATAACGAGGTCACCAAGTTACTGTTGCCTTGGCAACGGCACATCCAAGAACACAGGATGCCATTGCAAATCCAGGACCCGGGAAAATCTTCTTTTTTCCCCCACTGTCTTTGTCTCTCTCTCTCTCTCTCTTTATATTTTACAAATAACATTTTTTTCTGCAATGGAACCTTTTTGTTTTGCCACAGAAAAAATGCATTTAGAAACATTCATATTTACAGTATAAATTAATGATGCATTTATGAAATGAGTCTTGGTGGTGTATCATAAATTGCACCTGTGCTGAGCATTCAGAAGCTGAGACTGCAATGAAAATATGAGAAACTTGTTTATCCATACCAAGTGCAACAGTGAATAAACTTCTATGGGAGAATTATTTGAGCTAAACAAAGTAACAATATAAAATAATGAGGAGTCACCTGCAATTTACCTGGACAAATACTTAAATAAGCAAATAAATTGACATTTTAATATATATAAAGTCATAAAAGTCATAGTGATCTCCGAATACTATTCCTTTTCTTTTTGTTTTAGAAAGTAGTCTTACTTAGAGGAGTAGACATCCTCATGTCTGATGTTAAAATAGAATATTGAATATACTTCATTTAAGATAAAAGGTTAAATAAAATAAAGATATAAGCAACAAAAATGTGGATGGATATTAGATTAGATTAGTCTGTTGTATTTCGGATATAATAACTATTCCAAAGATCAAACTAACAGTAGGTTCCTTTCTAAGTGAATCTCAACACTGCGCCTGGAATGATGCTATGGGGAGCACTATCAATGTGACCGGTGCTCATTATTATACTTTTGTGAGACTGACTAAAAGAGACTTTGTTCTTGCTTGATTCTCACCTGAGGGATAGTAGTCAGCATTTACACAACCAGATCTCGATGGAGTTGAAGGTACTGATAGCAATGCATTCATGGTAGCAGACTCCGTTTACGCTTTATTCCCAATTGAATGATAAGAATCTGGTTTTGAACGGAGTGGCTGCTTTGCAATGAGATTGCATTGAAAAGCTCCCCCTATGTTTGACTTTCTCTTGAGGGATGAGCGCCTACACCCCATGACATGGGTCCCATTGCTGCCAGACAGGCAAGGTAGGATAGGCAAGGATGGAGCATGGGAGGAGTCTGACAGGGAGTCTTTTTCTTTCAGGACTCCTCCTGCTAGCTCTAATACTTTTATTTGAGTTTCTAATCTTAAAAAACAAGAGAGAAAAAATAACTGATTGATACGGAATATCAAATTCTGAGGGATTAGATGCAGAGAGAGTTGAGGCAGATATTATTCATAAATCCGCCCCCTCTGCTGTCCTCAAGTAGATACCAAATGTTACCAGCCGAGTAGATACCAGCCAAGATGATGTGGATGTGGTTGATGAGGGCGAGGATATTGCTATTAGTGAGCTCTCTCAGCCTGCCAGCTCCGGTTTCAAGGAGTTGCTGGAGGTGACGGCCTGCACTACGACTAGACCAGTTTTGGTTTGGGGGCGCAAGAGACAGGAAGTTGCTCATGGCACTTTTGACAACCAATAATCAACACCGCCTTGCATTAAGGACTACCTCACGTTTGAACGGTAGAACGTATGCTGCACCAGGTCAGGCTGGTAGTTCTTTGATCGCAATGTTTGTGTTGCAAGTGTATCAGGCGCATCTGCTTAAAAACTTGTCTCCTGAGGCATTTGGCTTTGGCTACCATAGATTTGGATATCCTGGCTACCAAATAAACTACCACAGAACCATGGACAGGCATCTGTGGTTGCACTTGGCAAACATTAAGGAGAATGAGTAAGACTTTCTCCTTGATGTACCAGTTTCACCCTCTGAACTTTTTGGCATATCTATAGAGACAGTAGTTGGAAGGTTTAGAAATGCGTGAGCGCAGTTGGCAGCAGGAAGGGAATGCATCCCACGCATTTTTTTCGCCTAATACCTCTGGGGGACCTGGTCCATCACAATCTTAGGACTGGAGTAAGGGCCAGAGGCTTACCGTGTAGAGCACAGAGGAGGCGGGACACTAGGAGTAAGTAATTGAAGAAAGCAAATTGGTAAACAAGACAAACAAATCGCAGAGGAAAAGTGACATTCTTCTCCACCCCTGGAGGCTTCTCTCTTAGAATGATAGCAGGCTCCATTTGCCACGGTGTTCTTCAGAGTTGGGTGTAGAGTAGTAGATATCCTCTACAGTGAGGTTTTGAAGTAGGGTCATCCACTTCCTATTAAAAGCTCAAACTGTCCCAGAGAGCCTAACAAGTAGAGGTTAAATTTGCCTTTAGCAGCTCTTCTTGTTATCAAACAACTTTTGTCAGGTGGTGGGAGTCTTGGGACCCTGGACATCCTTGTGTGTAAAGTAGAACCCTCCCCTACTCTCTGAGTTTTAAAGTATGGTCTTCCACTCCTTGTTGGAGCGTCAACCACTCCTGTAGAACATAACAAGTAGAGGTTAAAATTCCATTTAGCAGCTCTTCATGTTATCAGGCATTTTTTTCAGGTGCTGAGAGTCTTGGGACCATGGAACATAGACCATGGACAGGTCTGTGTAGTCCTTCTAGCTTGAGTGTAGAGTAGAACCTACTGTCTGGGTTTTTAAAGTAGGGTACTCCACTCACTGTTGGAGCTTAAAACAATCCCTTAAAATCTGAATCTGAAAAAAGATTCTGGTCGCACTTCTTGTTATCAAGTAACTTTATGAGGTGCTTAGAGTCTTGGGGTTCTGGACTAGTCTAGGCAGGCTGTGAGCGCTATCCTCAATCCTTCTGATCCTTTATTCCCTCTACACAAGGAAGGGAGGAAGCTCGAAAAAAGATTGTGACTTTCCTTGTCACAGGGCATATGAGCTTGGATAATGGTCAAGGGAATATTTCCACTTGACGGTCTATGAGTCTTAGGATATGCCCTGTTTGATTGACGCTTCTGACTCTGGTTAAGCAAGAGTCAATAATAGATCAGTAGAATCTGTAATGCTATGTCCATTGTGGTTGTGCATAGGCACATTTCATGTGGCAGGCATTTTCCCAGCATGGAGGAATTTGATCAGATAATGACTGTAACTTGCATCACGCTGCCATCCCTTGGACTCGGCTGCACGGTTCCTTCAGACAAAGAAGTTGATAACATCTATTTCAGTTGCCCTCTATACTCACAGGCACTCCTGTGACATCATGGTCTGTCGTCATCCAATGAAATTATGTTTATACAAGTGCTTCAGACACTGGTCACAGTGATGGTGTTCCCCATAGTGTTGATCCAGATGCAGTGTCTCGATCTTCTTCTCAAGGAGCCACGGTTACAGTCATAACCTGAATATGTTTTGTTTTGCAGTAAAAAAACAGAAAAAAAGGTCTTGTTGCTCATCTGTTGCTTACTCTCTCTCACACACATTTTTTTCCATTGTATGTTTACCTCCTGATTTTTTTTTTTTTGTGCTTGTTTTTTCATTTCTTCTTATTTGTGCTCTTTCTGTCTTTGGCAGACATCTGTGTTGCCGTAGGACCTTAGCCAAACTCAAAAGGATGAGAAAACAACAGAAAGAAGTAGATCTGATGAAGATGATTGACTCATTTACTTTTCTTTCTTTCTTTTAATAATGACAAATGTGTGACATGCTAAATCTTAAAATGACTCTCCAGTCATTCCCTTATCCAATTGAATTAATTTAAATAAAATAACTTTGTGTGATGTTTTGAGCTATTGCAAAACTCTTAAAGTATTTAAAGTATTTAAAAGTATTTAAAAATGCTGTTATATGATGAAGTGGTTCATTCTGAGTTCCGACTTGGAGAAATGAGTGACTCAGAGGAGGTGATTGGCCGGGGGCCAGTTTAACAAGCTGGCTTTTGCCCCCTAGAGTGTGGAACATGGCCCTCAAATGACCCCTGTCATGCGGTCTGTGGTGTCTGTGCCAAACCGGCATCAGTGCTGGTCATTGTGGCACAGTAACAGAGAGAAATGACCACCACGCTCATACTGGGCACTAATGAAAAACATTAAGATATATGTGACAGGAGAGGAAAACAAACGAGAGTTGGGTGAGAGATTGGAAGGAGAGGAATTCTGGAAGAGGAGATACAGCAGGCAAAAAAGCTGGGGGGAGAGAGAGAGTGAGAGAGGCAGAGAGGGGTCAATGTTACTGTGACTGCACAGAAAAGCACAGAAAATCCCCAAAGGAATTTTAGAAGGCTTAAATCCAAAAAAAAGAAGAAGAAAGAAAAAAAAACCTATCTTAGACAACACAGATAGAAAGCGGTTTGGTTCTCAAACGCTGAAATGACTATATGTGCATATAATGGGAATGATAACACCTCTTTCATCTAAATATACAAGTGTCGTTTATTATAAATAAATTACCCACAAATGCTTTTTTGTTGTTTTCAATTTTTAATGATAAAAAATATATATAGTATGTTGTCCAAAACAAATGCATATTATTAGTATTAATATAGTATAGTATTATGACACTTTATGTTGATGGCTAATGTGATGAACACACTTCTCTGCTGCACTGAAAAGTTTTTTTCTGGTAAACTAATTAATGTGTTTCATGTATGAAGATCTATTAATTTGTTTTATTCAACCCGATAAATTGTTACACTAACAAATATATACTGCTCCAAAACATTATGGGAACACTTAATCATCAGAGGGATATCAATCTTTCCAGGTAGGAAGCATAAGTGATTCTGAATCAGTTTCACCTGCTTTGGTGCAAATGAAGGTGACAACAGGTGCACTGGAGAGGCAAGACAAGCACCAAAAAAGGAATGATTTTGCAGATGGAGGCCACAGACAATTGTTCTCTACTTATTCTTCTTGACTGATTTGTCTTTAGTTTTGTGTTTTGTTAGGGTCCTGGGGTCTCATTTATAAAGCGTGCGTACGCACAAAACGGGGCTGGAAACATACGTACGGCAGTTTCCACGCAAAGGTTGTGATCTATAAAAAAACAAACTTGACGGGAGAATGTGTGGACCTTGAAGCAAACTTTGAGCTGTGCGTTCGCACATTCTGGAGACAAAGAGAATTGGCGAACCAGATGGTTAAATTTTTCTTATTTTTTGGCGTATGCCATTTTTGACTTTTAGGCGTACGTAAACTTTTAGTAGGGATCCTACGCACAGTTTTATAAATGAGACCCCTGGTCTGTAGCACGAGGCAGGTTGCACAGGCAGACCTGCTCCTCCAAGATGGCACATCCATACATGCCGTCTCAAGGAGGAAACAGAAACAGACTTGATGAGGGTAGCATGAGGGCCCACCATCCTCTAGTGGGACCTGTGCTCACAGCTCAGCACTGTGCAGCTCCATTTTAATATCAGAATTGGCAAGTCTGCCATTAGCGCTCCATACTCTTCCTTGGAGAATCACACAGACCTCCATGTGCTAGCCAACGGTTCCCTTACTTGAATCCAATTGAGAACCTCTGGGATATTATGTATCTGAGCATCCAAAGTTGCCAAGTATCACCACAGACTGTCCAGGAGCTCACTGATGCTCTGATCCAGGTCTGGGAGGAATTCTCCCAGGACACCATCCATCATTTCATCAGGAGTCCATTCACACTACTGACTTACATTATGAGTTGCAGTGCATGAACTTTATGCAAGTTGGATCAGCCTGTACAAATATTTTTTTACATACATTTTTGGTATGGTTATGAATCTTGATGATTTTGGTTCCTATTGACTGCTGTCACATAATTTTGTTCTTAACAAATTGTAGAATGTATATAAAGATTTTCAAATTGAATATTTCAATCGAAATACAATGTGTAATTTAAGTGTGAACTGAAATTTTTTGAGCAGTGTAGTTTTTATGGGAATGATCAATTACATTTTTACATTTGGCAGTTTATGTGTTTATCCAAAGTGACTTCACATTGTATTCAAAATCCTTTTCATTAGTGGCATGTTCTACTGTTTGAGCTACAGGAATGTAGAACTGTATAACAATAAAACATGTATAACTATTGCAGATTACCAATTTTTTCGTTGTATATGGCAACTGAATGAACTTTAAGGAAATTACTTAATACAGCCATTTCACCAGAAGAGCAGTTAAACTTGTTGTAAAAATGTCTCATAAAAATGACACTCCAGAAAAGAGATGCTGAGTGCAGATGCCAATCAATTTTATATTTTATTATCTAATGTAATGAATTCCTGCATTTTACAGTCTATGTTATTGAAATGTCCAAAGTCTTTTGGGGCGATTATTATTATAACCTATATGAGCAAAGTACTTATTTATTGCATAAAAGGAACATTATTAAAGTTGCATCCAGATCATTTGCACATCAGATGCTATTTTTCAATCCTTACAGCAGTGTGTCCAGATCAGGTCCAGTTCTGTGTGCAGTCAGAATGTTCTGTGTAGAAGCTGACTGCTATCTTCCAATAACATGAGTTTAGAATATGCGAGAATGATAATCTCATCTGGGCTGTCGGGGTAATCTCCAGTTGTGTGTGTGTGCGAGTAATCTGTCGATAGAGGTTTTTGCTTGTCTCTCTCACTCTGAATGCCTGCAGCTCTGACCGCTGATGTTCCTACAGTCATGCTGTCTGTGTTTGTGCTTGTGTGTACGCATCTGTTGCATTTTATGCACTGTATGCATAAATAAGGCAGTGCATTACAGGGGTTTTACCAAGGGGTGCTTTTACATTTTAAAAGGTAACACAGCTAACAAAAATAACATTCCCATAACATCATAGATTGATAACATTCCCATTAAATTATGGAAACAGAAAAAAATTCTGAATCTAGCCTACTCAGAACAGTCATTTGTTGTTGTTGTTTTGTCGTTTTCCATTAATTTGAGCAAAAACATCAAGGGAACATTCTATTTCTTAGAAACATTATGTGAATGTTAGTTTTTAAATGTTGAAGTGGACATGAACATCTAGCTAAAACATTTTGTGAACAATGTATACTGTAAATCATGTTTTTGTCCTAATGGTTTGAGAACATTATTAATGACCGATAACTATGAATGAACATTCTAGTATTGTTACTGGAAGAATGTTGTTCATAACTTTGAGAGAACCCTGCCTGAATGTTCTGAGAATATTTCCTCTTAAAAAAAGGACTTATTTCTACTTTTTCTTACAGATCAAATTTGTTTTGCTTTCATTGGTGTAAACTAATCTAATCAGATAGATTCAGTCATATTATTTTATATTGATTTATTACTTAATTAAAACCAGTTAATTTCGGTTACCTAACTATCAATTTTAAAATGGTATTTAAAGGAATAGGTAACACAAAAACGTAATTTTTGACAACGAAAAATCAATTGCCCACCATGTAAGTAAATGTTCTAATAAGTGAATAAAAACCTAAATTACATTTTTTCATTGTATAAAGTAGTTGTGTTTTTTATAGAAGACTTGGATTAACCACTAAATTCATATGGATTTTTTTTACGATCTCTTTATGAACGTTTTGATGAATCAGTGAAGGGAAACCTCTCCGAAAAAAGATTCTTCATTTGTGTCCCGAGGATTAATGAAAGTCTTGATGAATTTTGTTTAATGAATTTGTGAACTAACCCTTTAAGACATTTCACCACAGTAAAACTACTTCTGCTAAACTCTGTATTTTTGCTCTACTCATGAGTGTGGTCACCAGAAAAAGAGACAAATGCACAGTTATAACTATTTCTGTTTTTTAATTACAGCAGAGAAAACATTGGCATAATTTATCTGTTGCTTGTTTCATTTTCACTTAAAAGGTTATATTCTCAAGTCAATCATCAGATTCAGTCATGTCTCCAGCTGAAGGTATACGCAGTGTAACTTCAAACAGATACTTCTTATAGTCAGGTGGAACATCAAAACATCAGATGTGAGTAAGATCCTAGTCATCAGAACTGCTTCTGAATCCACAGAGAGGTGGAACATGTGTCAACATATGTTTGTCATTTTCTGTTGTCTGGAATAAAAGGAAAAATCATGAAGCAACTATGGAGAACAAGACAGACAGGCGGAGAGAGAAGGTGCGCTTGTGCGTGTGTGTGTGTGTTCGGATCTCCTGCTGAGGTGGAGTGTGGGTAAAATTCCACTCCCTCGTTCCTGCAACGTTCAGCCTGAGTCTGTTCCCTTGAGACTGGACTGTGTGTGCCCTAGAGAGACAAATACACACAAAAATCACAGCGCACACTCACAAACAATTCAAATGCATCCTGTTTTAAATAGTTATGTGGATGAACAGTCAACATATGTGCATGTCTGTGGGTGTTAAAAATATGTGCCATGGTTTACATGCACATTTTGTGTGTGTATGTGTGTGTGTGTGTATGATTCAGTCAGACTGTGAGGTTCAGGCAGGCTTCCTCTCTTATTAACTGACCTGCAGGGGGATGGGAAGCAAGCTTCAGGAGAGGAGAGGAAGTCGAGATGGGGGAGGGAATTGGTGTGTGTTGCTGGTTTTATAGATGTGTGTACTGTATTTGACATTCTTTCTCCCTCCCTTTTCCATTTTCTCCATCAATAAAACTGGGTGTTTCCCAGTACAAAATTATGAAATCAAGTCACAGGACACTGGGACAAAGTCATTTATCAATTTTGGTACAGATCACCATGAGACTGTAGTGTCAGTTGATATGTAAGTGTTTGTGAAGGGCCTCAACCCCATGACTGAAATTGTAAACAGATGTTCGATGATGGTAAAGATCTATGTAGACTTCAAGACTAGGCAGAGGGAGAGAGCGAATGAGTGAAAATGAGAGGGAAACACAGTGTGTACTGAAAAGAGAAAGACAGAAGACTTCAATGCTAAATCGATGCAGTGCCAGTTGTTGGCGTAGTTCAGTGATGTAGAGGTACAATGATGGGGCAATAGTAATAGAAAGATTAAAAACATTTTTATATATGTGTGCGTGTATTATAATATACTGTATACCAAATTTGCTAAACTATCTTATTAAACTAATTTATTCATAAACTTATTTTAAAAAATGCAGAATAAATAATAAAAATCCTTATTCAGCACAGATGCATTAAGTTGATTAAACGTGACAGAAATTTATAATAAATATTTAAATATTCTCTTTTGAAGATCCTTTTTATCAAAGAATCCTGAAATACATATCAGTTTCCAGAACAATATTAAGATAAAATTAAATATTAAAATATAACCACAATCATGATAATAATTAGAAATGTTTCTTGATTTCTGAAGGATCATGTGAGACTGAAGACTGGAATAATGGCAGCTGAAAATTCAGGAATAAATTACATTTTAAAATATATTAAAATAGAGCACTGTTGTTTTAAATTGTATTTCACAATATTACTATACTGTATTAATGTATTTACATATACACACACACACACACACACACACACACACACACACACTGTCACGAACAAATATTCCTCAATCGTCTCACCTGAGTACTAGCATTTAGTATTGTACTACAATTCTCAAGAGCCCACCTTTACTTACTGCACACCTGCTCCTCATCACTCAGACTATTTAAACCGTGCGTGTGTGTTTAAATAGTGTGTTATCACTCCTTGCGAAATCTTGCTTTCTCTGACTATATTTCTGAGCGTTATTTTCCCTTTGTTGTTCTGCCTGTGTTTGATGTTTTGGATTATCTTGTATGATTCTTTGCTGCCTGTCTACCACTTGTGTTTTCCTGGAGTACTTCTATTGCTGTTTGCTGCCTGCCCTGATCCTCTGCCTGTTATGACCACATTTACTGCTGTGCTGATGTTGTTTTTGCCCTGGTATTCCGACCCACACTTTTTTGTCCTCTGAACTTGCTGCGTTTTAATAAACCATGAATGGATCTCACTCAGCCTGAGTCCTTGTTACACACACACACAATAATTCCTACAGATTTGATATGTATAATATATCTGATCTATTTTGCCAATATACAAATAAGCACTGTAAAACCAATCAATTTTGTTTACTCCTGTGGTTTAGTAAGAATAATTACCTTGATGCTTTAAGTACAGCTTTCTTTAATTTACTTTTATGTTTGCTACTCAGAGACAAGATATAATGTATGTACAAAATACACAAAGAAAAGATTCTAGGCACTAAACTAAGTCAAGATAATTGTTTGCTATAAATCACTCGGGAAAAGTTAACAGTTAGGTTTTGCATGCTCAAGTGACACAAGTCAGACAAGCCAAGCATGTTAAACTGTGAAATTAGATTTTTTTTTTACCTCCTGTTTTTTATTATAGTAGGAAATTTAAAAGGTTTCCAGAATTCTATGTTTAGCTTTAGAAAGTCACCAAGGAAAACGAATATGTGTGAGAATGAGATACCGCTGTTTGGTGACCACCAGCAGAGCCACCGTTTTTAAGTAAATATTGCTTTCATATCACAAATATGTCATATGCCACTGAAATGAATTACCACATGAAAAGGTCACCTGTTATAAAGTATGCAGAGGAGATTTCATATGCCTACAGTGAAGGCCTCAGAAGAAACTGCAGTTCAAATGTACATAACACAAAATATTACTGTCTTTATCCTAAATTTGAGATATTTTCTGCAGTCCTTCAAAAATTTGTTTGTGTCCCTTAATGCTAAAATGTCCCTCAGGTGACACAGTTGTTGTCTTTCTGAAGCCTCCGATTAATTGAGACAAACTATGATTTTTTTGTTTATTTTGTGTTGGGTTTTTTCATAACGAGAGAAAAAAAAACTAAATATTGTTTATCTCAGTAGTAATGGATGTTTTCTCTGCAAATGCTCAACAAGTCAACTATTTGTATCTAATACAAGCAGGGAAACATAATTGAAAGGCGTCTTTCAATTAGAATTTATTTAACTTAAATAATGAAATAAAATATGGAGCTTCAAAGTTTTAGCTTTTTTTTACCAACTCTCTCTCTCTCTCTCTCTCTCTCTCTCTCTCTCCTTTATCCAAAGGAAAAAAAATCACTCTTGGCAATATGCAAATAAGGCTGCAAGCTATTACGATGCTAATGAGATTCTCCAGCAAAACTAGCAGTTCTTCCTCGAGCACAGGGGTACATTTCATCCATATTCAGAAAACATTGGAGTGTGTGTGTGTGTGTCTGTGTGTTTGCATGTCCTAGGTCAAAATCACATTGTGTCTACCCCTGTGTCCTGCAGTGAAGATCTGTGTAAAGTATTACTCATGATCAAGATCACACCATTATTCATTATTGTTTGTGTTGATAGATTGAAACGCTTTTTCATACACTAAATAAATTGTTCTTGAGGCATGATGATGCTGCTGTTTATTAATCTATTGTTATGTGTTTTGGAGCATTGGAAAAGAATGGAAGTAATTATCTGTTTTTTTACATCCAGTTAAAAATGATAAAATGTTGACAAAATGTTATATTGTTATATACTCTTTCTCTCTTAATATATATATATATATATATATATATATATATATATATATATATATATATAACATTTAGACTCTGCAGGCCAAGATTTTAGGATGTTTTAAAATTTGATCTACACCCCAGTTTACATAAAAAAAAAAAACTGTCACGCAGATCAACTTACATTTTCAAAACAATAAATCCAGCAAGAAGATTTCTGCAGGTAAAAGCTGTGTTTATGTATGTGTGTGTGTTTGGGTTCAAACCTGCCGAAAAAGGCGGCATCCGCCACGCACCATGGTACGTTACCATAGTAACAGTGGGGAGCCTGGCGAAGGATTGTCTATATGTGTCCTGACCCATTTCGATTTCTCCCAGAAGTGCTCTTCCTCTTTCACCTTACCACATATATCTCCCTCAACACCACTAACTCCATGCTAAGGCTATACTTCTAATTAAAAAACACTCCAATTCCAGACACTTTCTCCTTAAACCCAAAATTAAAAGTAGATGGCAACCAAAGAAAATTATTTTTTATTTTTTTGCAGCTGCATAGCCTATGGTCACACTCTGCAGAGAAGTGCTTTGAGCAAGCAACCATTTATTCTGAAATGTTGAATAGAAAGTTTTTGAGATATTAAATAATGTAATTTTTAATTAAGAGTTTTATTAATAGATTTTCACCCCAACTTTTATAATTACCTATCTCTGTGCCTGAAGAGTTTGGAGTTGAACTTTCATTTGTCTAAGATGGTTCAGTCTCAAATACTTCCACAGAACACACAATATAGGAATAATCCTTATAATGCCTAATTAGCATAAATTGAGAAAAATGGATTTCGAAGAGCATTTTTGGACTTGACTAAAAAAGGCTTCTAACACTCAATGCAAAATGTTATGTATCCTTAGCATTAGAATAAATTTGCATAACAAGAAATAGAAATTTTCCAATTATGAATAACTTCAGCAAGAATCTATAATGTAAAAATGTAAGTTTTAAAGCACATTTTGTATTTCTATTTATTTATTTTCTGTTTACAACTGATGCAGATACACCAGAGAAGCCTCAGATGTGGCCATTAATCTGATATACGGAGGTGCTATAAAATTGCTATAAAATGTATAAAATTTTAAATTATAGAGGTTATTTTTGGAGCTATAAGGTATAAGGATATTGTTGATTCAGTGATCAACTGAAGGTCGCAATCGTATGTACAGATGTAACCTATATAAGCCTTACTATGGGGGATTAATAGTTTGTTGGTAGTATTTACAGTGCTTTCTGTCAGGGTTCTGTCACTTCGGACTAGTTTACTTTAGTTTGGTTTTATGAAAGTACAGTATTGTTGTGTCTCTGCTTTCATGTCATGTTTGGTCTTGTTCTGTGTTGCACACAGCTTGTGCTCGTCACTGGCTGCGTGCGTTCGTGTCATCTTATTTTGTGTGAACACACGGCCTGTGAGTGTTCTCTTTGGCTGCATGCTCATGTCTCATGTTTCGTTTGAGCACATGGCCTGTGTTTGTGTTCACTGGCCATGTGCTTTTGTCTTTGTTTTATGTTTGAGCACATGGCTTGTCATGTGTGTTTCCTTGTGAAATGTGCTCTCCTGTCTATTGTGTAACCCCGCCTATCTTGTTACCTCATTATTGGTTGATTTTCCTCACCTGTCCTCCCTCATTACTTTCCCCGTTTGTTCCCTATTTATTCTCCCTGTGTTTGTGGTCTTGTGCTGGATTGTGTTGTATTTTCCTGTTGCTGTAAGTGAAGTCTTCAGGGTTTGTTTGGGTTTGTTTGGGTTTGTTTGGGTTTGTTTGGGTTTGTTTGGGTTTGTTTGGGTTTGTTTGGGTTTGTTTGGGTTTGTTTGGGTTTGTTTGGGTTTGTTTGGGTTTGTTTGGGTTTGTTTGGGTTTGTTTGGGTTTGTTTGGGTTTGTTTGGGTTTGTTTGGGTTTGTTTGGGTTTGTTTGGGTTTGTTTGTTTGGGTTAATTAATTATTATAAAAGCCCTTTCTCCTGCATCTTGAGTCCTCGCTCTTCCCTTCATCCAGCAACCTTGACGGTTTTATTCAAAATGTACACAAGCATTACATCGTATTCTGTTGTTTATACATTATAACCTTTTACTGAAGTAATTTCCTTTTTTATACTCCATATAGGCGGTTCGATCCACATTGACTTTATGTGAGTCTCATGGTTTTATCATTTCAGTTTTACCACATAAAAGAATGTTATTATTTTGAAAGCTTGAAATCAATCATTAAATATATTAAGTTCTCCATATAAGTAAATAAACTAAGTGCAATTCATTAACTAAGTCTAGAATTTTAAGGTACATATTGTTACAATTAATTCATTATGGTTATATTTTACCCCCATATCTTGAATTTTTGCTTTGTTACATTCTGGCCCTTGCATAAAGTCTAAAGCTATTGAATACTTCCATCATTATTACCCAGTAAAGAAAATACAGTTCATGTTCATGGGGTAAGTTGTCATAATGGGAACTTGCTGTATGCTTGAACTGTATTGTATAACATTACATTAAAAACACATTTGACAACTTGTCCCCACATGAGATTTGTTGAACAAACCCTTGTACAAGTTTAAATTTGACAGTACTTGGCCTTAAAGGGATCATGAACTGAGAAACCAAAATGTTTATCATAATATATAAGAGCTCATAGTATTTTAAGTTTCAGAACTGAAAACTTCCTTGTCCAAAAACATATTTTATTGAAATTAAACCCAGAGAACGAGTCGTTGTGGAACATGCCTATCTATGACGTAATAGTACAACTAAAGATTGCCTCTGCTGAAGAAAAATCAACGCCTACTTCATCATCTCAACTTTGGCTCCGCCCACTGGCGTGCTAGTGAGATGATGAGGACAGACAAACTAAAAATAATGCAAGGAATGTGTTTATATATTTTATGTGAATGTCTGTTGATTTCTATTCGGTACATTTAACTGTGGATTCTTTGGTAAATCAGTCGTAATTTTGGCGCAGGGTATGCAAACAGACTTCTATGATATGGACTCAACAGTATTGCCACAACAACATGTAAGTAACTATGTTCATTTTAATGCCTGATCTATGACCAGTGATTTCTGATATGTAATGATTCATGTACAGTCAGATTTGCTTTGTTTATGCATCAGTAAATCTAACCACCAAATTGACTAAACGGTCAACTTGTCACATTGTTACTCTTAGTAGGATGATAATAATCTATTTTTTATTTAAACTGTGATTAAATTATTTATAGAACATGGTCACATAATTGCTGGATCTGTCAATCAAACAGTGCAAGTTTATCAGTGGCTGTGTTCTGGGGTCTCATTTATAAAGTGTGTGTACGCACAAAACGGGGCTGGAAACGTACGCACGCCAGTTTCCACGCAAAGGTTGTGATCAATAAAAAACAAACTTGATGGGAGAATGTGCAGACCTTAAAGCAAACTTTGAGCTGTGCTTTCGCACATTCTGGAGACAGAGGAAATTGGCGACACAGATGGTTAATTTTAGTTTATTTTTTGGTGTATGCCATTTTTTACTTTTAAGCATACGTAAACTTTTAGTAGGGATCCTACGCACAGTTTTATAAATGAGACCCCTGGACTCTTGCCAAAACTCCTGTTAAAATCAACGAATCTCTTACTGACATTGTGTTTGCACAGTTAGTTATGATGAAAGCATTTGTGAGAGTGCAGAACGAGTTGCAGTGATGAGATCCCAACATTCATGTTCTCAACATGTCTGTCATCAGCTACAGGTCATCAAAGCAACCTTTCATGCCATGATCTAGATATAATGCCATAAATATAATGCAATAATCAACACTTTTCAAGATTAGTTAACCTTGGAGTCTGAATTGAGTTCAAATTGAAGTCTCACAGTGGACATGCTCCTTGAAACAGAGGGTTCAAATCAGAGGCTAAAATTAGGGTAGGAAAAATGACTTTTATTTCTAAATTATGACCATTTTGATGTAAAAATCATACTAATATTATAAGTGAACCCCAGAAAACATTATAAAACACCATCAACAGTGCATGACTATGAAAACAAAATGGGCTATTATTATTTTTTATGGATTATTTCTGTATAGAGATGATTTATCAGTGTACATCATTATCTTTACTCTACATTCAAGTGTCTTTGTAATGATTAATCAAATATAACTTCCCTCTCTCTTGCAGCGACATCTCAGCTGCGTCTGAAAACTTAAAATGCTGCCTTCGGAGGACACATTCCATGGTAGGAAGGCATCAAAGCATGTCCGAATCCAAAGTTAGGTACACTTCCTGTCTCATGAGATCCCTTCATCTAGTCGATTTTTGAAGGCAGCATAGATGTATACTTCACTGCCTTTGATACCCCACAATCCTGTGCTTTCCATTCTGTGGCATTTAAGCTAGAAAAAAGAGATGTCATCTGAGAGGTCAGATTGTTAATGTACATTTTGACCAACGTTTTCCACTTCTGATCACTATTACAGTATAAATATTGGCTTAGGTATCACCAAAGCTCTCTATTAGTTTCGTGAAGTGATTTGTGCTCAAACGCTGCCTGCATAGTCATTGCCTAAAAGGCAGCGAGGCAACAAGTCAGTTTTTGGATGCTGCACATCCCTCTTCTCTGATGATGTTTACTGACCCGAGGGAGTGACAACCTCAAGCATATGACGACAACGATCCAACAATCCATCCAATTTCCAATGGACAAAATCAAGCCTTGCCCTACATTGCTTCTTGTTCGAGAAGCCGTTTCACTCGGAAATACGTCACAAGACTATCAACTCCCGTGTATATTTCAATGTGTTAATTGTTACAGGGAAAATGTGGGAAATATGACCACAGGGAAAATATGACATGACATTTAATCTGAAGGATAGGCCTATAAATAGTTTTTAACTAAATGCTTGGAGCAAACACTACTAGAAGAGTGTTTTTTTTTTTTTTTGTTATTGATCTTGTGAAGACTTCTCCGCGTGACAACTAGCCCCGGTCGCGCGCAACACTGTCACGCTAATGTGAACGTTGCCCAACACAAACATTAACATAAGTTGCTTTTTGGTGGAAATGTTAAGACTTGCTTGGCTCACCCTCAACAATGCTCCATCCAGTGCAGCCTGCGGCTATCCAATGAGAGCCCAGCCCTCCTCCCCCTGCTCTCCTCTCCCGCCTCCTCCGCGCGCTCTCATCTCTCCGCTCCGCGTGCAGCCAGTGAATGCTGCTGCTGTCTCGCGGCGTTTGGAGATCCTGCACGCGCGCTGTATGGATGCTGAATCTTCGGCGCTGCTGTAAACGCGACACGGAATCAACATGTCCAACCCTCCGCACGATCCGTTCTACTCGTCCCCTTTCGGACCGTTCTACCGGAGACACTCGCCCTACATGGTGCAGCCTGAGTACAGAATCTATGAGATGAACAAACGACTCCAGTCCCGGACAGAGGTGAGTTTGGCATCGCTCCACACGAGACAGTGACAGCTGTAGTTTGGGAAAAGTTATGTCGGTCAGTGCATTGGCGAAATTTTTCACATTCTATCCTGGTTATACAAAACTAAGAGTGCGAACTAAGTCAAGAAACTATAGGCTATGTTTTAGTTTTGTGAACATTGTAAGTTGCATGGATGCACAAGTGCATTGTGATGACATTGCTCGGACCTCTTCAGTAGCCAGTATTCGGGACAGTGACTTCCCAAAATTCCACTGCACTTCCATGGAATTATTTCCAGCTTCTGAAAAAAAAGTGCGCATTTCTTGTATACATTTTCAGAATATAATGCACATTTAGGGACATTTTATAGGACTTTCTGTTGAGCTTTTCTGAATTTACATCATTTAGGCACTGTGTACAGAAGCAATACACGCATCCACTTTGATCACTAATTAAAATCCACGTGGAGTTAATGAACAGCGCACCAGCGCAGAGGAATGATGCCCTGCTCTTTGAGTGTAGAGCAACACAACTGTTTTATATAAATATTTTCAAATGAACTTATACAATAAAAACTATACAAGCGTGGCAACTAATAACATGACTATTAATTTGAAGTATAAAGGATAAGGAAGCACTTTATGAAAAAGGGTGCAAGAGAAAATAGTCCTACAAACTTTGCTGCAAAAGTGATGTCAGCAGGATTATTTGATTATTTGAAGATTTTAGATGCATTCAGAACTTAAGCGTTTGCATGTTGTCATCCACACCAAACTGTTTATTTTCATAATTATTAATGATAATAAACGGGGGAAGTTGGCTAAATCAAAATCAAGGCAATGTGATAATCAATTTGAACTTATTGTTCACTAATTTATAAAAAAAAAAAAATCAGCTGATTAAATTGTGGTCAAGGTAACTACAGAGTTCTTATTCAGCTCAATTTTAATTAACAACACAAAACATTTGAATCGTCATCGCTGTGTATGTTTTTTTTATGGCACGACATCAAAGGAACTCTGCAATCTTTGCCTCCGAGGGAAAGATCAGATGCAATAGACGTAAACGAACATAAACCTACAACATTGACAATGAACAAGCATAAAGGCATCACCACACAAACAAATTAATAGTGACAACAAAAACAGTATACAGAATAAATAAATCTATAAAAGTAGGCATAGTGTTTTTCATTCTACAGTGCATGCTGGAAACTCACAGATACTGTTTGATATTAAGTTAGATCAATTGGGATATATGAGGGAATATTTTTGGTTTACCATGTGCTTTTTTTAAATGTAGATTCAAAGTCATTTTCTCCTCCTAGTATCTGTGACTCAGATTATTTTTTTTTTTCAGTTTAATGAAATCAGTTTAATGAAAACAAAACATGCGCTTGAAACTGATTTAAAAAAATGATAAAATGACTATAAATAACAGCTGTAAATATTTGCACTGTGACACAGAGACATGTCTGTAGTGCTGATCTCAATTGGAAATAGTCATGTTTTCTTCAAAGATCTGTTTGTGATCATGCAAGTCTGCCCAGGACAAATTCCCCGTGGGTCTCCTCATGTAACCTCTACCTCCATATTCCACTTAACTGTCAAAAAAATAATATATCCAATTATAGCATTTATCTCGATCACAATCAGTCCTGCCCATTTGTGATGTTATAGACAGAACTGAACTGAAAAACAGCATTAAATATGCTAACGATGGCACTGTCGCAGTTCTGACATGTGTGCCTCTGCTCATGTGTTTGATGGAGGTGTTGTAACTTTAAGGAGACTTGGGCTGTATTGCAGAGATGCAATGGAACAACATCATGAATAATGCATACGCAGCGGCCCAAACCCTGAAGACTTCCACTCTGAAATGGCACTTACCAAAGAGCCTATAATAAACATGTGCCAATATATCATTTTAATCTTCACAACCTCACTTTGGCATAAAAGGGCATTTGCTAAGATTAAATCTTTACATGTGTGATTGATCTTGATAAGATATTTCACTGTGAGGGTAACAATGAGTTTTGTTGACGAATGTGATTTGTTTTTGCAAACTGTTGCAATCTGTGCAGTTCTGAAGCGATAAAAAGAAAGCATAAAGCAAAAGAAAATTTAAAGAAAGGCATTTGTTTAAATAATGTAAGGATCAAAGTATATTTTCATTTTGTGCAGATTAAGAATGTGTTTCTCATCAAAGAGTTAATATTGGACTAGGTTTCTGAAATTAAACAGTGTTATTGAAATCTATAATCGACTTAAATAACTGAATTATATTCCATTGCACTGAAATAGCTCATGCAGCAACATATATTGCACACCACTTAGAGCACATCGTTCTTGACAAATCTGGAACAAACATTCTGATATCTTTTTTGCTGTTTCATATTAACATTTTGTAACATTATATAATGTGCTGTTGCAGTATATGAGTTTAATTGAGAATTTTGTTTAGGACGGAAGATGCATATGAACAAACATCTCTGCTCTATGCACAAAAAACCATCTGGCAGATGGTAGAAAAGGTTGTTAAAGGTCTGATATCTGTATCGTTCTTGTAAATTGTAGCACTTATAGGTCTAGCGGCTTGCCATAGCGGCATAATAACGCAGCTCTATTGCTAATATCTTAGCAAACAGTGAGCCCAATGTTTATTAGTCAAGCACGCTGATGTGCATTTGAAGCCAGTGGTAATTTAGCACAGATTTTACAAGGGAGAGTTCCCCCCACAGCCATCCATCATGTAGACATGCAGACTTTCTTAGTTTAAAAGCTCCAGGCAAACACCGAAACAACAGGGGGAGTGCAGCGCTAAAGTAGCCACTGTCAAGCAAAGGTGTTTGATAACCGCTTGGCTCTATATTTCTCTGCATCAGTCATTTAATCATTTACTTAATCCATATATTAGTGCTTAACATGGGAATAACGCTCCACGGTGCATATCACATGACTGGAGTGAAAGTAGAATTGGACAAAAGCAGGAAAGAGCTCAGGAAAGCTACACAAGAGGGCTGAAGAGTCCCGACTCTTGACTTGAGAGTACAGAAGGTGGTGATTGATGCATTTTATTGTCCAAAGACTAAAACTGTTCAGCCCATTTGCTGGCAGCAAACTAACTTCAGAGAAGTTAGAGTGATGCGTTTTAAAGAGCACCAGAGAGAGCACAAGATAAATGGACCAAAATGAATTATAGGTGAAATTTCTAATATTTTGTTGAAAGATTTTCTCCTGACCTAGCAGAGACAACAAGTCTTTTATTGGTTGGTTCTGTAAACAATGTGATTCGGTGGTCGTAGCAAAAGCATTGCTGTTTGTTTGAGCGTCACAATTGAGCTCAACCAATAGCTTGAGTTTGGGGCGGGGATATCTGTTTGATCCAGAGCTTTACGATTACCATGAATTAAAAACGTTAGTATGAATGTATAGAAGATATGCATTAAATACTTACAGTTTCTTGCTGTGTCCAAAACTATCTACTTTTCTTGAAAGCAATCTTTTTTTTTTTTACCCTCCAGATTGTATTTGTTGGTATTGGGAGTGACTTGCATTATATGAAATATTCAACCGTTGAACAGTTAAGCAGTCTAATGTAAAAAATGTGCAAACTCACTTTGCTTTACAAGAAATTAGTCAGCATTAGTTGCAGTTACTGATTTCCCTATGGAAAACGAACTTGTTAAATGCACTTAAGGGCTTTTCTTTTGATGTAAAGGCTTAAAACTTTGGATCTTTCCTCAAAAATAGTTTAAGCAGTAACATTTAACTTTAAAAGTGTAAACTTCAAAAATTAGTTAGTTTCTAAAATGTCAAATAGAATACAGCTGCAGACTCATTCAGCATGAGTAGTCTAATAAAAGTTCCTTTATTTTTATTTATGAGTGAGTCGCCACTTAGGGGCGCAGTGTTGAGATCACATACAGCTGGATAAAGACTATTTACTAAAATTATTTTCTCCCATTACTAAGAATGTGAGAAAATGCAATGCATAATATAGCAGAAGTCCTGCCCTCTAAATAAAAGAGCCAGTAGAAAATTGGTAAATTCATCATTGTAGCTGCCGCTAGAAGCATTAGAAGTTAATGTCAGATTTTGTTGCCGATTTAAATGTTAGTTTGACAAGCAGTTTTCGAGTATTTTGAATTTTTCTATTTAAGTAGATAGGAGTTCTTGCATACCCAAAATGCTTGCTGCCCAGTAGGATAGTCAATTAGTGATGGGAAGTCAGATTATTTTCCGCGAACTGGTTCTTTCAGATAGTTTGTTACAATAAACCTGTTAAAATACTGATTCATCTGTTTTTTTTTCATAATTGTGCAATAACGTACACGCAATTCTATGATTAAAGCACCTGATAATGTTTTGAAACGTAGATGTTTAAATGTATAAAGTAGTCATAATCAACTCACCTTTTCACATAAACCATGAGAAACCATAAATAAAACTCTTTCATTTCACTCACTCATTCAAGTCAGCTGCTCTGTTTATGCATGCTCTATTGGGATCACTGTTATATTTCCAATACTTTTTATTTGTTAAACTTTATGCTTTTCAGCAAAAGACATCATGTTGGATATGTCCAAAAGACAGTTTTCAGTTCAGTTTACTGTTGGACTAACTGGAGCGCTGAATGAGTTGGCAAAAACTGACATTGTTCATAGGATCACATTCTCCTGAATACTGGTTAAACTGTCAGGCACATCTGAAAGTGAGTTATGGTTGAGTAACTTGTAGATCTGTGCTGACTCGAGCTCCGAACTGTTTTAGATTGTTCAGTCCGATTTGGTGAGTTGACTCAAAAAAAAAAAAAAGATTAATTTGCAAACTGGACATCACCATTGCAAATATGGCAACCGAATGAACTGACTTTCCTTGAAATGGACTTTTATACTTTAGATAGACTTTATCTTAGTCACTTTCACTTGCAGAATAAATGAATCATGGCTGACATTTATACAATAGCATGTTTTTGCATTATGCTGCATCTACACCATTAGGTTCATTTTGACTGCTGTATCAGCCTGTGCAGCATAAACAAAAAAATGACTGAGTGCTCCTTTAATAGAAGCCATGTAGAGTTTTGTGCTCTGTCAAACATGCGTTTGTACGTGTTTGCCTTGAGGCTTGCGTTCTGAAAGAGCATCAAACATGTTTGCTACTATTTAAAAGGATTGCTGGATAACCTGTCACATAAGCATATGCAAACAAGCATGCTGGTTGACCTTCAGAGGAGGAGTTTCGTCGACCTCCACTAGTATAAGCTCATTAGCATAATGCTTCTTAATATTCACAAGCTCTGAGAGAGTGAGAAAATGAAGGAGAGGTTACCAGGAAGACAACAAATGAAAGGCTAGCTTTATTAATATATCTAATGGTTTTGGAATGGGATGCGTTTATGCAAAGGAGCAGTGCGATTTCACAGCGGCATTTCGGTTTGATCTAAGGTGATCGATAATGCATTTCACTGTGGAGAAACTCAGTCTCAAAGTCCTCGAGGTAAACCAATCATCGCAGATCTTCCACAGTCCCATAAGAGCTTAAAATGGCACCAAATGGCAAATCAGTCTAACCATGTCCATCATCATTTATATTACATGTTACTTAATTGATTTTATAGAAAGCAGGTGATGGATGATGATTGTGTTTTAAGAGCACATGAAAAGTCTAGCATCAATTGATGTGCCCAAGTTGACGAGTTTTGTTAAGCAGTCAGCCATATATCTATCTTATTATTTTGCTATCAATACTATCCATCCATACTCCTGTATCATCTGCTTTTTTGTTTTAGTTGTAGCAGTGAACTCTTTAAGTCTTTAAACTTTATTTTGCACTCACTATGGGACGGACCTCTTATCAATTTGCTGCATTATGCAAAAACAGGTTATGAGGTCCCGGCTGATATGTGACATTTTACATTGAAAACAAAACAGAAGTAAAAAATGGATTCTCTGGAACAATAAGGTGGCGTTCAAACTGGCAGGATACTAGGACAATAGTCCCACCTTTTTCCTGCGGCTTTCCCAAAGTTCCTTCCAGGCTACACTGTTGCGCCGATAACAGATAAAGAGGGATCGCCCATTTTTACCAACTTCCTGTTTTTAGACTTTTTTTCTGTACAGATCATTTTTTTGATTCCTTTTGTCCAGCCCTGAGTGAAGATGTTTTTGAGGAGCTTCGAATGTGTTATCATGGATGAAACAGAAGTTCTCTCCTGTCAACATTCAATTGTTAGTTGTGAACCTTCATGCCTCTTTAGCGATTAGCACAATATTAGCTGAAAATGCGTTAGCCTTGTGTCAACTATAGCACAAACATGCATTTAGAAATATGTACACGACCATTCAAAAGACTTTTAGTTTTTTTGAGTCCAAGGCTGCATTTGTTTAATTAAAAAATGCAGTAAAACATTGTGAAATATTAATAAAATTTGAAATAACTTTATCCTTATTTATTCCTTTAGTTTTCAACATCATTACTCTATTCTGCAGTAACACATGATCCAGAAACCATTTTAATAGGCTGAATTGGTGCATAAGAAACATTTGTTATTATCAACTTTGAAAACCGTTGTGCTGCTTAATATTTTTGTGGAAACTGTAACACTCTTTGAATAGAGAATTCAAAAGATCAGCATTTATTTAAAATATAAATTGTCATTTTTGATCATTTTAATGCATCCCTGCTGAATAAATATATTAATTTCTTTAAAAAAGGCTCACTGACCCCAAACATTTGAATGGCATGAACAAACATACAAAAATGCATGTTTGTTCATTCTGTGCCATGTTGGCACTGTTCTGAGTTGTTTTCAGTGGTCCAGCGCTCTGTCATATACGGCGACGACTTTCTGAAGGGCGTTAGTTCACTTCTCCGTGCCTTATTGTATTTGCATAATTCAGATCACCTACACTTAACCTTATACTCAAATATTGTCAACAGTCCATTGTTCTTAAAACAACAGCAGAACAAGGATAAGCAGATGAGAACAGCTTGCTAAAAAACTACCCATAAACATTGTTTATACTATCTATGTTTACTAAAATTGAGGTATCATGAATTGATGCATGAATTGTTTATGTGTATACTGCCATTTCGGTTTTGGCTTGTTTACGTGGTTAGTATTCCCTGAGATCAGTCAGCGGCTGTCACTGATATGTAGGTGGAAGAAGTTCAACAGCAGTTGTACAATCCCTGCGCGTGATTGCCCACACACAGCTCTGTTCAGCTCATCAAAGACCTTGTGTACATTTCATGAGTCCTGAAAGGTGAGTCTAAATGGAGTCTGCCTGGCTGAGGACTTTTTAAATGTCAGTTCGCAGATGTGGATATATAAGGACAATTTACACCTATTCCCACGTCGTGTGAATGATTAGGTTGCCTTTTAGCACAGTACCATGTAAAATTACTATTAATGCAGAATTTCAACCATTCTAAAACAGATTTAGGGCATTAGCAAACACAACTGTTTTGTTCAGAGTTTCATAAGAAACACCAACACACTGATTCAGCACAACCCAATAACCATTGGAAACTGGTGTTTACCAAGCTCTAAACTCCCATTCAGATGATGGCAGAAGGGTTATAGAGTTGGATATTATTTGAATTTTAATGATCCAGATTCATATTTATTTATAAATTTGACTCCAATAAGGTAAGTATTATTATAGTATTACTGCAAAACATTATATTGTAGCTGCATACCTTGAACAGAAATCAACAGGCTAAAGAACACTTAAGAAAATAACTTTTGCCTATGATTTAAAAATATATCAGTGAAAACAACTAGCGTAACTAGTATAAATTTCAAGCATTATTAAAGAAACACTCAGTAATTAAAAAGCACACACAAAAAATTAGCAGTTGCACAAATACAACTGAACAAAGATACAATCGAAATGTTTCAGGTTCAGAATCTAATGGAATGTAAAATAACATTTCACTTTATATATAAATTATACATTAAAAATATGATTGCAAAAGTTATTTAGTCAACAACAGTACGTATATTTTCTCTTAGTTTTTTATTGTTTGTTTAATGTAATTATAGATCATTTAAGAGCTGCATGTATTTAGTATACTGTCACACATGCGTTGTTTTTGTCAACTGTTTATGTTCATTTAAAGGGACGCTTCACCCAAAAATGAAAATGGAATATAGAAAATAGAATGAATGGAATATACAGTTTGTACAATATAAAAATCATTATGTCTATGGAAAAGTCCCCACGTGCTATGTATATGCGTGCGTGTTTGTGTGTAAAAATTGCTTATCAGTTAGTTGGTGTGTGTACAGTATGTGTTGTAAAAAGCAGCTGTTATTGTTATTTACCAAGGATATTGGACGTTGTTGTCTCTCTAAGCTCTTGGATCTATCATAAATCCGAGCTGCTTGGCCCCTGCGGAGCGGTGACTGGGTCAAGAACCACCATTGGCACATTGATGAATCCCTTTAGACGTTCCAATCAATACGGCTTTATCTTCAGGCAGCCCGTGCAGACGCCCATGTTAGTTCACCTGAGGTCCTGAAGGACTGATCAGTGCGCTGTACATCAAAGCTCACTATCAGCTACAGCACGTTAGACAGCTACAATCAGCACTGAAGGCAGGAACCTCTCATTTTCCATGTCAGCTTCAGATTACTGATCTATACCCGACTCTCTCCCTTGGCTGCAGTGTTATATGTCATCTTTATCAAACTTGATGTATATTTCTGAAATGCAGCAACTTTGGTTTATTCCATCAGTCAGTCAAGAGCAAAATGTTCTTAATAATAATAGTAATAAACTGGTCTTATATGTTCTTGCACTGTTCTTTTATGTATATATATCACTATAACTGCAAATCATATCGCTAGGGAAGTACTGTACACTATAAGAAATTATCTTATTCAACTGTTAAAAATCCAGCCCTTTCCAACTTTGGCACATCACATACCTGTACTCAAGTTTACTGATACTGTTTGCAAGGGCTGCTGAGGCATTAAATAGGGTTAATTAGTGCAAATAGGCGATCAGATTTCCTATCGATTGTGACAGCGCAGATTGCCTTCCAGATAAATGAAATCCTATAACTCTGAGTCCTGCTGCAGAGACTGATAATGCTGTTAGGGGACATTAATGCTCTTCCGTAATTAGCTTATATCAAAGTAATTAAAACAATGACAGTGTAAAGTAATTATGTTACATGCTAACTCAATATTTCGTCCGTGTTATCTCAAGCTATATGCTCGATATCATGTTTTCTCAGCATGGAGGGCCCCATCACCATTTTTTAACATGCAGGTCATTGTCTTCGTTGTGATTTCACGGAATGTCTTTGTTGATTGTAATTTACAAGGAAGGGCTAAAGTAGGGGAAACAAGATAATAGATTATGTAATCATGAGATTTATTGTAACAGTATATATTGAAATATAAATATTAATTTGATTTGTGTTGCAGTTTATGATATTTAAACACTTTAAACCTTTGAAAAGTTGCAATATAAGTATAAATAAATAAAAAGATACAAATAAAAGTTATTATTTCTAATTTAATATTTTTTTCTATTTTATTATATGTTTAATTTAGTCCTGGAATGGCAAAGATGAATTTTCAGCATCATTACTCCAGTCTTCAGTGTCACATGATCCTTCAGAAATCATTAAAAAGCAATCATTAATTTCTTCAAAATTGTATTGACCCCAAACTTTTACATGGTTGTTTATATAGTGACCATAAAGAAGGTGTTTGATATGGTCCTAAAAAGACTACTTAAACCACTACTTTTTCAGTATTATTCGCTAGGACCTAACTTGAGGTCAAAGGTCATTGATGCTGAGGAGTTCATGTGACTGTACAGCAATGATGGATCCCCTTGCGGGCCATTGACCTCAGCACCAGGAAGATGTTGGAGTGGAGGAGATCAATGAACACTCAAAGTGAGCAGTCAACACCCGCTGATACAAACACTGTTTGATAAGCTCAGCTCGAGAGCACCCATCAATGAGCTGCAAAGAGATATTGAACTGTAAGTGAGCTCAGACAGTCGTGGGATTTCAATTGTGATGCGATATGGCTGAAAAGGAGATGAGACTGACCAACATGGTCTGTTTTTCAGACCTAAAAGAAAGAAAGATGAAAATAGACAGTGATTTGTAGGGCTGAGTTGAAAATAACATTTAATCGAGTTTAATCAATCTTAATTTTGATCAATATCAATACTTAACTCCCAAGATTGAGTTCTTAGTCTATTATATTTTCAGTTGATGCATGAACAAAACTTCACTAAACATTTGTTTAATGTTCCATCTAATAATCGCAGGAAGCTTTGTGCTCTATTAAATTTGATCTATATTTACATTTATGCATTTCGCAGACGCTTTTAGCTAAAGCGGCTTACATTGCATTCAAGAAACACATTGACACTCTAATCAGTTCTTGCTTTCCCTGGGAATCGAACCCATGACCTTTAAAGCATCAATTCTCTACTACTTGAGCTACAGGAAAGCTGAAACAAAGTCTATTTTACCATAAAATTCAAACAAGCTGTGCCTCAGTTCAAGTGGCATGTGCAACGATCACCTCTTCCTCATTACTTCTAGTTATAGCACAAAATAAACTTCAATGAACATCAGAAGATAAGTTGAAAGAGACAACTTGTATATATTGAAATGTATGTAATCTCTTATGTAATCTATTTCACCTGCAGAAAAAAGCGTCAATAAAACAGTTACATAATGTTATATTTACCTCGGAAGCCATTTAATGACCAAAGCTTGGAAAAAAGAGAGGAGGATTTTAATAATATATCCGTTAGATTATGTAGTCATTATGTTCAACATGTTAGTGATGTCTCATTTATTGTATGTTTGAATAAATCTGTCATGAAAAGCATTGTTAAAGTTAAACCAGCCATCATAAAATGTTTATATTGCAACAATAAATTAGAGTAGAACTGTAAAAAAAATTGAAAACATTTTTCTTAAACCTATATTATTTTACCAAATGACCGTATATTTATAGTTTACAACATATTTTATGAACCAGCTTGTGGATCAGAATTAGAGAAAAGGAAGGTTGTTTTAACCTCAAGGATGAGCCAATCCACAAGAGGCCAAGATGGGGGAGAAAAGGTAAAAATGAAGAAAACAGGATTATCAGATGAAGTCATGCATTCGCTTAGTGTGACTACAGATTTATTCACAGACATTTACACAAAAACACACATCCATCCACTCACTCACAACACATACACAAGTAGAAGGTAAGGAAAAGAGTGTTGTGTGTGTGTCATGGGTGATAATGCTGTACTAATAACCAGCTGTGTTGGACAACATCTGCCTCCTGCCTTATTGAATGGAAAAACAATCATAGGTGTCAAAACTGATCATTCACTTGCAGTGACTAAGACGGCAGATAGTAATAGGGCACTGACTCATTCCCTAAACACAGAGTGGTCGAGACCGCTTCCTCAGCACTGGAAAACAGCGGTTCTCGAATACAAGACTCAGGAGTAAAGGTCTCCAGGGTCGGCCACTATGCAATGTGACGCTGCCTGAAGTCGACAGCCCTAATTGTAAACATCTGAGAGGGCTTGTGATCTGTCACCAGGCAACATCGGCTAGATGGCAACGTTGGCCTAAAGGATGTCTGTTAGAATCAGAGCTCTGTCAATCACAGGACGCCGTGGAGTCTAATTTTACATACGCTAAGGATGTTCTCAGCTAGTGTGCCCATCTGATGCAGTAGACTTCATTTAATTCAAGTGAATTAGTAAATCTTTCCATTAGCAGTGGATTTGGAGTTTCTAGATGTACATTATTTAAAATGAATTTGTTTGTTGTTGTCGACTTTTAATAATAGTGCACAGGTGCCCTCTACTTAACCAACCTTTAATTAAGGAAAAATCTTGCATTTTTAAGCTCTGAGCTCCTGTAATTTGAATGCTAGATCGCAGAATGCTTGCAAAATGAGCTTTTAAGAAGGTGATGAGCTGAAATGTTTTATTATTTTAAAATGTTCCCTGAGGCCCACTTTTTACGTTAAAAAAACATCCTAATTTAGAAGTACCGATGGTCATGCTGCATTCAAGACAATGCCCGCTGCCAAGATTGGGTAACAGTTTTGCATATTAAAATAATTTTCAGCTTCAAATATCGGGTTACATAGTTGAAACATTTGCCAACAAAGTGAAACATTTATGCATATTAAATATGCTTTATAATTTGTGGCAAATAAAGTTGAAGTACTTGGTTGATGGTTATGGTATTATGATATTAAATGGAATTATGAATGAAAGCGCCACTGTTTGTCGTTCTTATGGGCTAATTCATAGGAAATAAACAAGCAAAGTGTCTTACGGGCGTAATCTGACTAGAACTTTGTTCAAATAAAGTTAATTAATGCCTCCTTAATGTCACCATCACAAGGAAAGCAATGCAAAGATTGTGTTTTTCCACAACTTTTGTAACCCTCAGGGGCATTTCTCTTATTTTGTTGTTGGAGTAGTCCTGTGTGTGCTTCTGTCTGGTATTTACCACTACATGACATGCTCAGATCGGTGGGCGGAGCTAAAGAGGAAATGATGTAGAAGTGGAAGTTGACTGTGTCTGAAATCGCCCCCTTTACCCTGAAATAGGGCACTATTTGGTGTCTAAAATCATAGTGGACGTTATGGAGACCTGTTATTGTACACCGCAATAACCGATGTACACTCAACGTTAAAGAATACCTGTACTGCACTGTGATGGTCGCGCTGAATATTTTTTTAAATTATTATTAAATTCTTTAATTAAGATTTATACATGCTAGTTTCCATGACAAAATTCAAGACAGATCTTTTCATCTTAATTCCTAGAGTTGCCAGTTTGCTATGTTTCAAATGATTATTAGACAACAAGCACAAACTGCAGACGCAGCACTTCTAGCGCACTCTGTGTTCGAATTCACTCGATTTCATTGGCGAATTTGAACAGCCGTTGGTCTTGAGGCGGTTCATCATTGCACAATGACATAATAATGTGATGGAATTCAAAACTAGTCATTTTCTGAGCTTGGTTTCAATTAAAGTTCTGAAACTTACAGGATATTTTTCATTCAAAAGATCAAGGAATATTAAATTTCTAAGTTCATGATCCCTTTAAGAGAAAGGAGGAAGATATCAAGGGGGGAAGGTTCCTCTCAGCTGATGTTCTCGTGATCACATGAAAGCATGCGCCTGATGACTGTTTATTACCTATTAAATATAATTAAGAACTGAAATGTGTCCGTGTATGATTACATTTTTGTTGCATTAAACCAATTATGTTTGTAAAAAACATACACGTAGTGGCCAAAAGGGATGTCCAGCCTTGATTAACCCAATTCAATTAGTATTAAAAATGTTAAATATTTTGTAAGCATATTGCATAGTTTTGCTTGGAATCAGTTGATTTAATTGTGATGCAGTGAAACATGCCAAATTGTGTAAAATTATGAATACGTGCAAAAACGAGAGAACCAATGAAATACAGTATTAAATATAGCTGCTAGCAGCCATCACGGGGCCAAGCGCAAGGAGGGCATTAAATGTCATGCCGACATGACTGGCATCATCAGACCAACGGCAGTAAAAATCTAAAGACATTTCAATATGGCTTAAGTCTAAATGGCTGAAAAACCAACAATACGGTCTTTAGCAATTCGATTTAATGGTTTATCGCATTCAACCAACAGGCAGCGCTGTAACCAAATTGTAGTGTGTGGTACATTGAGAGTGTGGTGACATTGACACATGCAAAGTTTGCTTTCAATTGGGTAAACCATTGCTGACAGAGCACTAAAGTCAATTGTTTGTTAAACATAGCATCTTATAAGAAAAATCGAAATGGCAGACGCTCAAAATGGCCGATATGGGAATATTTGGTATCACAGGACTCGGCATGACCCACTGGATCTAAAGAGACCAGTTTCATGATTTTTGGCCAAAGGGTTCAGAAGTTATAAGCAAAAAAGTCAGTTTTTGATAACTCCTGACCACTAGGGGGCACAGCGCCAAAACTCTGCAGGTAGCCTCAAACCATGATTGGCATAACACACACCTAGTTTGGTCAGAAAAGGCTAATGCATTGGGGAGATAAAGCCTCAATTTCATTTTGGCGACTTTTACCTCAGATTCTTTCACGAGTTATTCGTAAACGGTTTGACGAATCAACTTTGTTTATATATCGTTTTGTCCACATTGTCAGGAGATGATGTGGTTCAATTTTCGTGAACATCGGACGAACGGCCTAGGAGGAGTTCGACAAAGTAGGTTTTTCATAAAATTCAAAATGGCGGGAAAATTTTCATGACGGAAAATGACGTCATAGGGTGCAATCGAATCGTCTTGAGCCAAGGAATCAGTGGACAAAAGAATTTTGTTTCTAGGACATACGGTTCAAAAGTTATTTACGTAAACGTGAGTGCAACTTTGGACAGTTGGTGGCGGTATAGAGATTGAGTTAGAGACTTCAATTTTGCTATGGTCAATGATTAGACTCTCCTTTATGAGTGTGCCAACTTTTTTTCATTTTCCCGCTTACGGTTCTATGGGCTGTCATAGACTTCAATGGCAGAAGAAGAATAATAATAATAATAATAAGAACCGGAACAAAAACAATAGGTGCCTCCGCACCTTCGGTGCTTGGCCCCTAATAACTGATTATGTTATAGTCAGTGTATGTTTTGTCATGTGAGCTTGTCTGTGTCTGTGCATTTTTTGCATAGTAAAATAAAACCTCTAGCTGTTTTTTGACAAACCATTTTATTAGATAACTGACTTAATCAAGTTTAATCAAGTGTTTTGTTCTTCCCTTATATAAAAAAAGAGTAAAATTTCTCACTTTTGTACTAATTTATTTTTAAATATGCTTTGTCAGTCTATTAAGTAAGTCTATCACAGCATATAATTAACTCCCATTAATTAACCATGACTCCTTCGTCCTCAGGAGAGTGATAGTCTGTGGTGGGATGCGTTTGCTACAGAGTTCTTTGAGGAGGATGCTACATTGACCCTCTCCTTCTGCTTGGAGGATGGACCAAAAAGATACAGTAAGATTTAAGCATTTTTCTTGAGCCATGTTTTCTTTTGTGCCATTGTGCTTGTACTGGTGGCAGTTAAATTTAGTTTGAGAGTATATGATTGTGATGATGTGTCTACGGAGTCTCAAACTGTCAAAGATACCAATTTCACAAAAATCTATAGAGAACTTTGAATCAACTAAACCAGCCAGTCCCAGATCTCATTGACTTTTATTGGTCCTCCAGGAAACAAGTTTTCAGAAACTGCCCCTAAACGTCACATAAAAACAGCGCTGTTGTTAATCGCCTTCCATGTCACTTCGAGAACTGTAGTAGGAAAGTGTTGTAATTGGTAAACTGACTTCATATTTGTTCATTATTTTATCTGCAGGTCTGCTAGAATTTGCCACTTTAAAAACCATGAGAGAGTTATTGTTTGCAGTGAGTTCCCTAATGTAATTTTGGCTGCTTTTGCTAAAGCTCTGCTAGATGTCAAAAAAAAAAATTTGGTCTTTTTTTCCTCTTCTGTACACTTTCCCTATCTCTCTCTCTGATGATTTGAGCTATGTTGTCTGTCCTTATTGAGTTCTCTGCTTTTGGTTAGTCATGCAGAACACTCTGACTGTTGCAAAGAACGAGTGAGTCAAACATTGACTGAAGCCCCCTTCCTTCCCAGGGGTCTTTGTAGTGCTGATAGATTCAGAAATATATACTTTTATTATGCAAAATGAATATGCCATTTGACTGTGGGCAGCATTACAATAGCTGGAGCTTTAGCCTATTTTCAAGACATGGATGTTTATTTTTCTTCATTTTGTCCAGTTTGAATAGTTTCATTTAATGACGATGATGATGTAAAATTCAAACACCAAAATTAATTTGTTATTTAACATGTCTTTCCCCCAATATAGTTTCAATGGGTTTTATGTATGTTAACATTACATTGCCGAAAGTAATATTTTGTAATCTTCACAAACAGTGTTTAAAAGTGAAAAGACTTGCATCGGCTCCGGAGGCCCGTAGGGAACCAATCCCACGTATCGATTGAAGGGGGAGTTCAGTCCGTCTCTTGTGACAGCTCATCTTTAGTCTTCAGAAATGACTCCTCTTAGTTGCAGCCACAAACATACACCCTCACTCCATCACTGTCACACACACATACACAAGCGCTGCATACTACATTTGCTCGGGCCCCCTTATAAATTTCTCGATCCTCTCTCCACGAAGGATCATTAAGGAATTTGTGTCGGTATAGCCTCACATTACATTTGCTTGTCTCTGTATGACATGTTTTCAGGTTTAATTGAGTAACTCATGCTTCTGCTTTACATTTCAAAATATCGGACAAAATATAATCGAATCCCATTCTTGTTGACTATATACTGAATTACTTATTTAGGAATTATTTATTTGAAATAAGGTCATATCGCACACATCCAGTGTCTCATTTTAATGCACAATCTGAAATATTTGATTCTCAGATGTTTTGTAGCAAGTCCACTAAGCTTTATAACTGATTTGTTGTCCCTGATAACCTTAGTGGAAGCTTTAAAATAATCTACAAATAAACTAATAAAACATTTTAATCTAAAATCAATATGTGCATTTATTTATTTATTTGTTAAGTAGCTGAATAAACAGGATAATGTACAGTCAGCAGCCAGTCATTATTGCAATTAAACCTTAAATAAATAATAAGGACTCTGATTGTACATATGTTTTGTTCTTCTAACCTTAGGTCTACATTTGATGTCATACTGTATTGGTTAAATGTTATGTTGTTAAAATAAAAATGAGAATTTCAAGAAGATCAGTTTTTTAAGTTAGATGTCATCTCTACTCAAAATGCACAATTTTGCACTGTAAAGTAAAGTGACAAGTACAGAAATGCAAAATCGCCACAATTACCACTGTGCCTACAAATTTCAAAAAGCCTAGGTGTGTAATCAAAATAGCACAAAAAAAAAAGTATTAAATATTATATATAACCAAGGCCTACACACACTCTCTAAGGGTATAAGAATAAATAAAACCAAATGCAAGACAAAACCACAGCTTTACACAAAAATGACAAAGAACTCTTCAGTGCCATGTAGAGATTTGCATACATGGGACTTAGTTTATTAATCTGTTTCTTTCAATTCTCCGTTTTAATGTTAAAATGTTTATTTCATTTTCCTAAATGTTCCTCTGACGCCAGTTCACATTGCATATTAACAGTGGGTTTAAATACAGAAAAGCTTCTAATGGTTGTTAAACCTGGGGTAGTTGAATAAATTAAATTGAAGGCTTATAAAAAATTCCACACAGTTACAAAACCCTCAGCAGATTCCTTCAATACTGAGAAATCTCCTCAAACATCTCCAAACATTTAAAAATATCCCTTACAAGTAGAAAAAGATTGAAGCGTTGAAGTTTAAGATGCAAGGACTTATATTCACAAACATGTACGATGTAAGATGTGGGTGGTATTTCACCGCAGTTCCATTGTGTATGGATGGATAATGGATAGATTATTGAAATGCATTAGTTTAAATGGCCTCACTTTCTCTGTCTTTTTTCTCCAGGACTGAAGCTTAAGTCTGTGTTTTCCTTCTAGTTCACTTTAATTTCTTGTCTCCTCTGCTTTAAAGTGATTAAAGATTTGTTTCTCCGTTGTATGCATTTTTTTTTTATATACATTTAAATGCAATTATAAATACATTATATATATTTATTTATATATATATATATATAATTTAAATAAATATATAATTTAACAAATCAATTCTAAAATGTACATCTTTAACAAATATAACAATATTTTTGTGTACTGTTTTTCTGCACATTAGACCGTGTCATTAGCTTAGTGATATTAGTTCACATCAAACAACATTGAAATCAATAGTGGGTCAAGTCCGTCGGGTGCTTCATGCAAGAGTGTAGAGCTGCTGCCTATGTAGACCGTTCCAAATCAGTCACTTATGCATTTCCATTTCAGGTAGGATTTTGCTTTCGAATACAGCTGCCTATGCTACAGTATGTGGGCTAGAGACAGTAGCTCACTTGGCTTTGAAAAAGGACTTGCAATGTATGTGACTTAATTTAAAATATACCACCACATGCATTACCTGAAAATGGAAACCTTTTTAAAATGAATATTTTAGCTGATTGATTTGCAGCACCTAAAACTGAATAGAAGACTATTGCCGATGCTATAAGTCGTTCCTGTTTTTTTAGCTGATCGATTCCTGAAATACTGTGAAGTGCTTTGGTTAACTTTTTTCCTTCACATCTCTCCTCATGGACATTATTAGCGGGGGAATAATTAATATCTGATCTAAAAAACTGTTCTTGTTTTGGGTTGAGGCAAGGCGAGGCAAATTTTCAAAGCGTGATGCAATGCCCTGCAACTGTGACACCCTAAAAAGACTTCCACCGTTGAACTGCTACACTTCATCAGACAATAACAAACAAACCAGAGATTCATTTATTAGCAGATTTGAATGGAGAAAGCTGGAATCTACTTTGCTTTTGTTTGCCGTTGCTTTAGAATGACGTCTTTGTCAATGATTCGGTGTCAGTTCAAGACAAAAAGCGGAGGACATTAGACACAATCAGCTTTGATTTGAATCAAACATGTCAATAGCCACAGTAAACCTTCAGTGATAAATCTCAAAGAAGATTACCATTTACAGACATGAGACTTGTGTGGCACATGGGGGCGATCCTGGAAAGGTTTTACCAAGATGCGAAAAAAGCATGGCTGCGTCCTCATTTGCCAGCCTGGTCGAAAACTATCAATAACAACAGTAAAAATTAAAATAAAATAAGCCCAACACTGAATATTGTGAATTCTGATCTACTACTCTTTTCATGTACTGTTAAATACAATGTCACATGTCACTGTTACTGGTCAATAAGATGTACACTCACGGTGTGCTAATGCTACCGAATAAATCTAACCTTTATCTCCATTGAATCATTGAAATCTATTGGTGTCCAGGAAGCAATGAGAGCTTTAAGATACTTAGCGTAAATGTGTGAAATGAATAAACAGTGCTTATAAACGGCTTGTTCAAAAACTCCTAGGTCATGGGTTCGATTCCCAGGGAAAGCAAGAACTGATTAAAATGTCAATGTGAATCTTGATTGCGATGTAAGTCGGTTTGGATAAAAACATGAATGCAAATGTAGATTGATATGGACTGTAGGGCAATGATACGGTTATGTTGGTAAAAACCCATAACTCCACACCATCTCTATTGTGAATATATTGCAGCACGCAGTTTGTCTTTCTATCTAGCTAAAGGCAAATGTTTTATTTATTTGAGGTGTGGAGAAGTAAACTAAGGGCCTTAGTCTAGCATTTGTTGTCATGTTTCTAACATAAGAATTTGGCCAAATGACAAAAAAACTGATGAAAATGTATTGCGATGCACTTACTGCCTCAGATATGGCCATTCTAATGATGGAAAAAACACGTATGTCTGAAATTAGTTAGTCAAAAACCTCCACAGGAGCATGATTTTGGTACAATGTTATTAATATAATGACACCTACAAGTGTCTGACTATATATCAAGCCAGTAACTACAGAGTAAACCACAATATCAATAACAACACACTATTTAATTATTAAAAAATATTTTTCCCTTTTCCCTGGAAGGTACTAGTTTTGGACACGTCGACATAACGCACAATGACATGAAACTGAATGAATTGCCAGTCCTAGATTACATAAAGCTTTCACACTTTTTTGAGGTGGAGAGTCTATTGTTTAAGATGAGTTGTGAAGGAAAACACAGCAAAGAGAGACAGCGAGCTGTGATTGACAGTGTGGGGGGTTGAGCAGGCTCAGCTGCAGTCCGGCGCTGGCAAAGACGCAGGTCTCCGATGACTGACAGCCCAAGTTTCAAAACAACCTCGAGATGGTCTCTGTATGTTTTTATATGAGCAGGTCTGGATTGATACCGTTAAGATGACAGAGATGTTAAAGGCGTCTGTGGACTGGATGAAAATGTGTGTGTATGTGTGTCTAATGGCACTGTTTCCGAGCATATGTGTGTTTGTGTGGGCAGCAGGAAAAGAGAACAGCTGTGTAATAGGATGGGTCTTTCTCTGCTCTTCCTGCTGTCTATCTTTCCAACTCCTTATTCGATAACAAAACAATATTGACTGTACTGTCTGTCTTAATTCACCTCTGGATCAGCGTCAGATCTACAGTATGTGTGTATGCGAGAGCATGTGTGTGCCTGATGCATGCGCAGCCATGCAAGATACGCACATGCTCTGACCTCATATTAATACAGATACAGAAAGAGTGTGTCCCTGAAAATTGGTCGCTCATGTCAAACAGGTACTGTAACTGGTTGAGTGAGTGTTTACCATGTCCATTAAAGCTCTCTGAAACGAGAAGGGCAATGTTATTCTAATGTGTGTGCGTGTGTGTGTGTGTTTTACCCATGGAATGAGGGCAGAAATGCAATCACACTGCACGGTAGATTTGGTAAATACAGAGTCATGAAAAAATTAAGAGTTATGAGGAGCCTGGTGCACTTTTGAGCCCAGAACCTTCCAGAAAGTCAACTTGGCCCATGCATAATGAACGTGAGGCGCTCTCTTCTTATACACTCAGAGACCTTATAGAAAGGACACACAAGCTTTGGCAAGTAGTTTGTAGACGTACACAAACTCTCACAAAGACACATAGATGCTGTATTGATAATGCATGCATTTGTTCTGACTCTTTTTTAATGGACTAATGTAAAACTAATGGATGGAGGATATATATGTATGTGTCATCAGGATATTAAATGTTTATGTAGCTCTGTTTCCCTTCCTCACCACTGTTATGTGCTGAATGCAGACTCAGGTCAACCCCCAGCATCTTGTTTTCCTTTTTGTTCATTCCTGAACTCCCTCTTTTCTGTGTTCTGCTGATGTCCTCAAAGTCCTGTTGCCCACATTGACTGAAACATATCTCTACTGCGGAAAAGTTCAGTAGTGATGGTTCAATAGTGTCACCAGCATTTGCTCTTTTTGAATCACGGGATGTTGCTGAAGTTCTCGTCAGAGTTATTCGCTAGCTTAATTAGCTGGTCAACCAATATCAGGTATAGATATAGAGGTTCAGTTTCGAGGGAACATTGGTACGGTGTCATTGCTTTGACATGGCATCTCGTTCCCATTTTCAGGGAACCGGGTTGTATACATAAACCTTATACAGTAATACCTCAGTTTACGAGTGACTTTGTATCAAAGCATGGAAAGTCAAATCGGTGTACGAGCATTGTATCGGAGTGCGACGACAATTTTCCCTCTTCCACGCGCATTTTTTTGTGGAAAAGTCTTAACACTCAGCATCTTCACACGTGGAATGTGCACACAATTTGGTGGTTAAAATAATTGTACTTCAAGAAAAATAAACATTAATTAGGTAGTTAAGGAACCAGATTTGTTATATTCCTTAAGCCTTTGTCTTTGTCCTTTTTTGACCCTCCTTCCATCCTACCCTCATTTTCTGCCCATCACAACCAACTATTCTATTCCTTATTCTACCTGATGTGAGACATTGTTCCTGTAGATCCCGGCGTCAGGTGCACGCAGCAGTAAACACGGAGGTTATTTAAACAAACCCGGCAGGGGACCTTCCCTCCCACTTCATAATTCACTCAAGAGGAATGGGAGGGTAGTGCTGGATTGATCGTGGCACAAAGGGAAGAATTACCTCTTGGAACAAGACTTCCCACGTCCTCTTTATCAGTGACGGAGACAAGGCCGTATCTACATGCATCATCTTGAGCCCAGCAAAGGGCTAAGAGAGGCTTAAATGCTGCACTGAATCCTGACAATGGCAATGATACAGGCTTCAAGAGTCCTGTGGTGTAACAGAAACTTTGGAGATACTTGGAATACTAGATGGAAAGATTGTCTTAGATCGCATTGTGCCGTATCTTTGACGTGATGCTGTAGGAGAACCTTTTTATGTTCCACAATGAACTTTGAATGTGCTTTAAATATTCTTTCTTCTTTAATACACAAAAAAAGATATTTAGGAGAATGTTTAAACTGTTTTAACCGCTTGGCTCATTAATACAACATGCATATACTTAAGACATACTTACTATTTTATATATCTATATTAAAAAAACTTCCTTTATGTATTGTTCTAGACTAACTGGGACTAGTCACAGCGCTTGCATATTGTTGCTCTGTTGTTGGTTTGGATACTTTGGATAAAAGCGTCTGCTAAATGATTAAATGTAAATATAAGCGTTTTTGTCCTCGCTGTAGAAGTCAGTGCAGTTCAGTTTTTTGGATCACATTGACTTTCACAAATGGACAGAAATGGTTAACTACAGAGCTTTGGTCAGTATTTGAATAAAGTATTTGAATAATCTTACTAAGACTGGTATTTTATATGCATTTTATGTAAATAGTCAGCCATACTTTTATAAAGATCTCATTGATTTATATTACAAGCTATCCGAATTTTTCCAATTTTTTCCCATATAAATATCAGTAGCCACACCTTTTTCAATTCAATTCAAACTTTTGCTTTGTTTGAATTGATTATAAGCTCTACATTCTTATATTTCATACTATAACAAATACCTGATGGATCAAATGTGATACTTAACAAAAAACTTCCAAACCATATATTGCCATACTGAAAGTGAAACTCCAGCTGTCTCTCATCGAGTCACTGTTTCCATGTTGATGGAGGATAGACATTTCAATAAATCAAATCTGGAAGATGATGGGAAATCATATTGGTTTATACAGTTGTGGTGGCATCCATCCGGGAGCTCTTGAGGAAACATGTGCCCCATGAGCATGCAGTGTATCTGGGAGAGAGAGTGGGCCAAGCCAGCCTCTCCTGAATTATGGATGGAGGGGAAAGGGGGGGAGGATCAGGACTCATGGGAAAAGCACAGCACACATTTAGACACACACACACAAAGGCAGTGGTGTGAGGCCAAGCGTGTTGTGAGGGCGGTTGTGGGTGAGTGGAGCTGTTCGCCTGTGTCTCGTTTTGGCGCGGATGTCTTCGGGGATTACTGCCGAAGAGGGGAGAACTCGGAATCTATCAGACAACCTCCCTCTCTCGCTCTCTACCCATCCACCACATCAATGAGACCGAGATGTGATGAGTCAGAATATTCTCTGTGGTGGATCATAATCACAGCACAATTCTGTCTTTTTATCTGCAGGATCGGTTTTCTAATCAGTCACTGATCATTTGAGACACTGTGACCTGAAAAATAACACAAACTCACATTGATTTTAGGAGTAGTTAGGTCAGTGTGTACTCATTCTCTTGCGTTTCAAACCTATATGCTGTTATGCTTTCCTTTTTTTATTTTGTAAGAATCGTTATCTAGCTCATGTTAATCATCAGTTCATCGATCATATTGACCCTGCCAAGTAACAAAAATGACTAAAAAGCAATAATCACTATAAAACTATGATAAAAGTAGTTAAGACTTGCAGAAAACCATCAGACTCACCAGCATGAAACCAAGCCAAGGGTTTGGGTGTCCAAGCAGTCCAGACAGACGTTTGGAGATAACCATCTGCTTGTTCAACTGATCGACCATGTAGATGTCATCATTTCATGTTATCTCTCTCCTTTTGTATCTTTTTTTTCCTTTTTTTCCCCCACAATATTTTTTATTCTCTGAGATCAATGCATTTTGACAAAAGTTTGAGAGATAGGGAGAAAGGGAGGAAGAGAGAGAAAGAGTGATTGAATTAAAGTTTTATGAAAGATGAATATTTCATATTCTGGGCACTGAATTCCACACTAGTGCCGTACTAGTGTGTGTGTGTGTGTGTGTGTGTGTGTGTGTGTGTCGTTCTGGTATTCCCTATGTTATGAGGACCAAAACTATAACAATACCAGTAAATTTTAACCTTTAAAATTTTTTTGGTCCCCATAAGGAAACAAGCTTATAAATCATACCGAATTATTTTTTTTTTAAATTGCAGAACATTTTCTGTGACGGGATTTAGGGGTAGGGTTAGTATAGGGGGAGAGAACACCGTTTAGAGTGTCCCCATACAACATGGAAACCCAACATATGTGTGTGTGTGTGTGTTTCCTCATTTATTTCCATGCCTTTAAATTATTAAGGTAATAGAACCAGATTTATATCGGCAAATATACAGCCAAATTTTTATATAATATTATTTAAGTACATGAAAACGATGGCATGTAGAATTTTAAGAAGTGCATTTGAGCATTTTGAAAGACAGATATAAATGTTGTTTTATTTTTAATTTGAAGTATTGACTTATTACTAGACTACATTTATTTCATACTGTAAAGTGTAGAATTATTCCAAACAGAGGTTAACAGTTAGAAGCTAGAAACTAGCACATTATCAGCTAGATAGTAAAAGCACTACACAATTTTTTTTTTTTTTTTTCTCTGGTATATATTATTATTCCAGTTTCACCTTGCCAGGTTATCCTATAAGAGGCCTGTATATTCTCACATCTCTATTTGAACCGATACCTAATCGTTACCTATTCATAATTTACATTATCAAGTCAACTGTCCCACCAGAGAGGGTAAAACACAGAATCATGGGAGCTGCTTTTGCATTTCAGGCTGGGAATATGTGTATGTGTGAGAGAGAGAAAGAAAGAGAGATAGAATGTAAGTGTGGGTTGTGTTTTGGAATGGAGCGATTGTCCCCAGAGAGATAATTACTGACAAGGAAGGGCAAGGCGAGAGCTGTTCTTCTATTTTTTTCATCCTTTTTTTAAACCACATTCTTTTTGAAACTCTAACTGTGAGTGTCTCGTGCCAAATGAAAATCTTGGATGCTTCTTGCAGTCAGTCAATATTGAAGTCGAATAAGTAAAACCGCCATTGTGGTGTTTGATAAGCTCACTGTTGCACCGATCTTTGACACCCTTTCTTCATTTTTACTCGCTTTCACGTTTGTTGCTACGACCTTGTAAGTTCTTAAGGCACGCTTTACAAATAACAAAAGTTATTTGTAATAGTGGAAATAAAGTTTAGCTTGCTCACAGCAGGCTAGATTGTGCACTTTTTGGCCTGGTGTTTGGAAAGTCACAGTGTGACCTAAAAAATACTGGGTGCAATATTCCCTTCCCATAATGCTGTAGCACAATTAATGATGCTGCTGTTGCAGTTTCTTTTCAGCATTTTCTCAGTTCTAAAAATACTCATCTGTTTTTTAATGGGATCTCACCTGGGGAAAGCCAGACAGTCACTGGAGGACCGTTCCAAAACCTAGTGAGCTCCCTCGTTGTCTAATTTTTGAGACCGCGGACTTCTGTGGCAGCATCCTAAATTAAATAGAACGCTCTAAAGCAACTCTTCATAGGAGAGTGTGCTCCTCACACAAGCTACACTAGATTCTTTACTCACTACTGAAGCCCTGCACATTGTTACAAAATAATTCAATACAATCTAAAATAAATGCTATTCTTTAAAAATAAAAATAAAAGCTTATTCTTTCTATTCATCAAAAAATCCTGAAGCAGATGTGGCCCCATTTCCACAAAAAAGCATCTTGATCTTCACTGAAGACTGGAGTAATGATTGCTCAAAAAATTCAGCTTTGCTGAAGAAATTAAGAATAAATAAAAACATTCCGAAATATGTTAAAATAGAAAAGTTATTTTATATTTGTAATAGTCAACAATATTTCAGTTTTTACTGTATTTCTGATCAAATAATTACAGCATTGGTGAGGATAAGGGACTTCTTTCAAAAACAAAAATTCTTACCAACTCCAATTTTATTATATATTTTTAATAGAAATGTAATAGTTTGGGGTGAAAATGTTATTAATTCTAATAATTATTTTAGACAATTTACATTCATTATTTTTCAGTATTGAATTACAGTAATACCTTGAGATACGAGCATAATCCGTTCCAGGGCGGAGCTCGTAGCTCGAATTTCTCGTATCTGGTATCACATTTTCCCATAAGAAATAACAGAAAACAAATTAATCCGTTCCAGATCCGTAACAATGGAAAAAATTGGTATTGGTATAGACACACACACACACACACACACACACACACACACACACACACACACACAATTATAGGACATGTATACAGTTTAAGGATTAGTGTGATATCAAATAAAATGTGGTTTTAATTATACGTTTTTACAGACAGTAGCGGCAGGTGTAGAGGTGGGAGGAAGGGGGTTGGAACGGAGACACGAACACTACATAACTTACGTAAATTTAAATTAACATAACTGAACTTAGCTTACGTAATTTTTTCTTACTTTTCTATTTTATATTATTGTTTTGCTTTTTTCGATTTGTTTTCTTTACTTCTCTTTTTCACCTGACTACCCTCACTGTCACTTTCACTTGGCGGAGACCTTTTAAGAAATACCTTTGTTAATACCTTTGGAGATTTGTTTCTGTCTCCCTTTAAAAATGAGTAAGTGACCAGTGCCGAAGCATGACCAGTAGACGATTTATCAGGGTGTTTCTTTTCAATGAAATCAGAAACTTTCTGCCACATAGCTTGCGTATGTTCCATTGTCTGTACCTCGATCAACTCCTCAGTCGACAGTTCCTCCTGATGCTCCTGCGTGCTAGATCACTCACGCGGGTACCATGCTCATATTTATCCACAATTTCATGCTCCATCACTATTATGAAGAATAATGCACAAAATAGAGAGATAATAATTTGCTCACGGGCAATGCGTACAGAAGTCAGTGAAGACATGAAGTGAACGAGCGTCAGCATTGGCATTGGTATGCGTGCTTGTATCTCAAATATATTTACTCGTATCTAGAAGCAAAAATCTGCCGGAAGGCTTGCTCTTATCTTGGAATACTCGTATGTAGAGACGGTCGTATCTCGATGTATTACTGTAATTGTATTTATAGTCAACATTGACTACCTACATTTGCCATCTTTATTTTTTCCACTGAATTTGCCAGTGCCTTCTGGGATTGTCTTCACAGTGAAGAAGCATTATAATTAAGATGGCTACATTTTGGAACAGGCTCTATAAGCGCGTGTAAGCGGCTCTAGAGTTCTTTTCTTTCTTTTTACCTTTCCAGTTGTTTTATAACATAGCTCTGTGGTTTTAGTTTTATAAAATTAAAAGTGATGAATTATGGTTCAGACTTAGATTTTCAGATGAAATTCACTTCTCTTTCCTTCTAACAAAACACACTTTTCCCAGCCTGCTTTCTACTGCACAGCATTGCATTTTCTTATACCAGAGCAGGTCAAACCTGTATGATTTTATTTCTTCTGTATAACACAAAAAGGAGATGTTTTGAGTTAAACTGGTTGAACTTTTCAATACAATCAGTATGCAAATCATGAAATTTTAAAGCAAAACCATCATATAAGTGATCCAAGTGACAATGAGCTCCAGGGAGTTGGTTTACAGGTTTACTGTGATTCATTTTTTGATTAACTGAAATGCTTAGATTCAATAGGTTCTAATAAATAGAATTTGACCGAATAAGAGCATAAGAGCATAATTGTCAGTGAATACGAGCTCTCGTATGACTTCTGAGGACTTAAAATATAGTGCACTAGTCAGATAAACCACTTTTATGATGCTTTTGTGTCCTTTTTGAAGCTTGAAAGCACCAGTCCCCATTCATTGTAAATGCATGGATAAGAGCAACTGGTGCAAGTCTTCAGAATTTCTCTTTTGTGTTCCACAGAAGTCAGAAAGTCATATGGGTTTAGAATGACATAATAATGACATAAAATAATCACGATGTTTTTTATTTGAAAAAGAGAAAAGTTTGACCGTTGTTTTGCATGCAAAATCACTCATGTCTCGCTTTTATTTACTTATGTTTTGCCTGTTTCTCTGCATAACCTTTCTGTCCACCCCTCTGTGTCTTTCAATGTCTCTCTCTCTCCCTCTCTCCGTCCTTCTCACCCTTTCCTCTCCGTCTGCTGTGCCACTTGAAACTAAACTCCTCTCTTGTCTTTTTGGCTGCGAGTGCTGGCATCCGTCCTGGAGCCTACGCACAGCGTGAATTAATGTGCCTAATTATCACAACGTTAATTATTTGTAAATTGCGTGTTTGGGTACACATTACTTGAGAAGCATATGTTGCACGACGTGTTAGCCGAAACAAGTGACTGCTTAATCCAATCTCTGGAGTGTTGTAGATGGGCCAATCAGTCTGGAATCCCCTCACAACACGCAAAAAGAGCCTCACATGCTCAGACAAAAATTACGCAGAAAAACATGTGGGCTATTGTCAGAATCCTGCTGAGACTAACTTTTATTTTAAAGAGAGACTGTTTGATGTGCTCCCTCTAAAGGTAGCAAAGGAAAATCTACATCCCACTAGGTCTTTTCACTATTTCTTTCTTTTCTTGGCACAAATGAATATGAATACAGCATGATATAATGAACAAGTGCGCAACGGTGTCAGTGTGAGTGGAGAAATTAGGTTTACCCTGAAAATCACCTGAGGAAACTATTTTCTTTCTTTTTATATTTAGTACTGTCATTTTATTGCAGAATTGTTTTAATGACTTATTAATATTTATTATTCTTAATATTTGTATACATTTGTGTGTGTGTGTGTGTGTGTGTGTGTGTGTGTGTGTGTGTGTGTGTGTGTGTGTGTGTGTGTGTGTGTGTGTGTGTGTGTGTGTGTGTGTGTGTGTGTGTGTGTGTGTGTGTGTGTGTGTGTGTGTGTGTGTGTACTGTTACTGTTGGTATGATGTTCTTTTTCTGAAGTGCGCTGTTACTTTGAGTGCAGATGTAATGGGACACACACCTTCCAGAAAGTTCAGGTTTTGTCTTGACAGTCCACAGAGTATTTTTCCAAAAGTCTTGGGGATCATCAAGATGTTTTCTGCCAAAACTGAGCCATATTGTATTTGCTCAACTGTAGTTTTCGTCTTGGAGCTCAGTGATGCAGGCCATTTTGCCCAGTCTCTCATGAAGTGGTGGAGGCAAATGAGGCCTGCAGTTCTTTGGATGTTGTTGTGGGGTCTTTTGTGACCTCTTGGATGAGTCGTTGCTGCGCTCTTGGGGTAATTTTGGTCTACCAAAATTTCTATGGACAAGCTTTAATTCCTTGGAAGGTTCACCACTGTTCCATTTTTTTCAACATTTGTGGATAATGGCTCTCATTGTGGTTCGTTGGAATCCCAAAGCTTTAGAAATGGATTTATAACCTTTTCCAGACTGATGGATTTGAATGAATTCCTTTGATCTTTTTGCTCTACTTCACTTTATCAGGCAGGTCCTATTTAAGTGATTTCTTGATTGAGAACAGGTGTGGCAGTAATCAGGCCTGGATGTGGCTAGACAAATTGAACTTGGTTGTTATAAACCACTGTTGGGGGGGGGGGGTGTTTTAATGGGGGCAAACACTTTTTCACACAGGGCCATGCAGGTTTGGATTTTGTTGTCCCTGCATTGTGTTATCTTGTGTTATCTTTGACTAATTTTTTAATTTGTTTGATGGTCTGAAACATTTTGTGTGACAAACATGAAGGGGAAAGTGGGGGCAAACTCTTTTTCATAACACTGCGTCTGTGTGTGTTTGTACATGTGTGGTCTGTCTCTTATGTTTCATTATGTTTTTGGTTCAGTCCCATGACCTATTTTTTCCTGAGTTGTCTTTAATCATCCTGTCGTCCATTAATTATCTTATTAGCCCCTTTTGTTTGATTGGTCTACTTAAGTTCAGAGATTTTAGTCATTTGAGGTCCATCTTCGTCTGATGCATGTGTGGTTATCTCCTGAGCTTTGTTATTAAAGTTAAATGTAACTTTTCCCAACACTGGGTATGAAGTCCTGTTTATGAAATACCTATATCTTTATTTATTGCCGTGGAGTTTAATCACTGGATGAATTTCAAGAAATTTTCAGCATGTTGAATACAAGTTCTGGACTCTTTGCAATAGGTAACCGTGTATTTATAGGCTGGACATATGGGATGTTAAAATAGACCGACTGATTTAAGTTTGTTTGGTTAGCACAATCCAGTTAGTCCTAGATTGCTTTTTCTAGGTCTTATAGAGCTCCTTGTGTGTTCAAGATGCCCTGGTACTGCCATGCACACACACACACACACACACACACGCGCGCGTGCTCGTCTGTTATTTAGTTTTCGCTGGTGTGTGTGAGTGTGTCTGTGATTTTATGCCCCATGGTTAGGCATAGGGGCCGCTATGCCACAGTGCTCTGGAACTTTAGCAGGCAGTCAGGTGTGCCTGCAGAAACAACATCTCCCTTCAGCATGACACCCCTCGCTGTCACCCTGCCTGTCAGCCTTTCATTTTGTATCTCTCTCACTTTCTACCTCTTTGTCCCTCCCTGTAGCACTTTATGCCGTGCGCGCCTGTATTCCTTGCCTTTTTTTCATTCATGGGCATTTCATATTTATTTTCACTGTCCCTTCGAAGCACTCTACTATTCTCTCTATCACACTCTCTCATTAACAGTCAACTCTCGTTGTCGGCTCACTCTGTGTCTTAACCGCTAGGGAGACCTTCATTTATACGCTCAAGCTAGGGCTCTCCCTCCCCTCCTTCCTCTTCTCCGTTTTTCTCACTCTCTCCCCCTGCCAAGTATTTATGTGTTGATTTAGTCATGGCAGACTTTAGCCAATTTAAGAAACAGGCCGCGTTTGCAGCTGTTTCATTTTCTCCTTCTGCCCGTGCCGTTTTAACCGGTGGCGGCAGTGGCGTCTGTCTTGAGGGAAGCTGGGTAAATGAAGTTCTCTCTCTCTTTCCTTCCACCACCCCCGTTCCGCTCCCTCAGGGCTGGTGGCACAGACATAATTTCTCTCAAAGGGGAGTTTGACTGTAAGATGGATTATTTCTGCCTGAAATCAGACGCTAAGCTGGATAAGGCTGCTCGTCTGTTCAGTTTCAATATTAAAATGATAAGTTAACTCTGCAAAGCCACTCGCAAAAACTAAAAGTTGTTTCTGTGGGTGTGTCTGATACTTTCTTGACCAGAGATGTCCAGCTAAATGTGCATTAATATGCTTTGTAAAGCTTTTCAATAGGTGAGCCAGACATATGTGTCATATGTATATTGATATTGGGAATTTTGCTTTTGAAAGCAATTGTTCATTTAAATTCAGCAGTGATTCATCCAATTGATCAAAAGTGACAGCAGATGTTATTACATTTTTGCATGGTTTTCCCAAAAATGTTAAGCAGCACAATTGTTTTCAACATTGATAATAATAAGAAATGTTTCTTGAACATCAAATTAGTTTATTAGAATGATTTCCGAAGGATCATGTGACAGCTGAAAATTCAGCTTTGCCATCACAGGGATAAATGTATTTTAAATAACTTCACTTCTTTTTAAGTTGTAATAATATTTTACAATATTTCTGGTCATTTTTGGTAAAGCTACCAAGATTTAATCAGGTTTATTCTTCTTGAATTAAGTTTAATTTTCTTACTCCTTTGTACTTTTAGTTAAGTTTATCTAAATTTAATGAGATATATTCAAAATATAATATATGTGCTTCCTAATGTATTGTTGGTTAAATATGTTTAGATTTGGTTTGTATGCTTGTTATTATTGAAATGCTTTGAGATGATTTGTTGCAGGGTGTATTGTGTTTATTTGAATTTTTTTTCCAGGTTTTTGTTTTGTTTTTTGTAGTGAAGCAAGAATATCAGCAGAGAAGGAAAAAAAAAGAACCATGCAGATATTCCTGAGGCTGCACATCCAGACAGGGGCTCTCTCTTTGTTTGTTCATTGTTAAACAACAACAAAAAGTTTGCATAATTATCTCCAGCTGCAGGGAACAATAAGTATTCCAACTCAACTTTTTGCGAGAAAAGAAACCTTAGGCAGGTTACTGTAAACACAGTTTGAAAAACGAATTATCATACTTCATATCAGTTAGGCTAATCTTTAACAATTGTTAACAAACAGTTTCCAGTCTTACCATCTCGTTGGTGATCACATGCTGGTGACACCATGTGTGGGAATGCAGGATTATTATGAAAATGATTACTTAAAAAAAAAAAAGTACTATGATGTCACGCATTTGTGAGCGATTTTCAGAAACTGAAAGGGCTGAGAGTTGCAAGAAATGACTTGCATGTGGAAACCAACCAATCTTACTTTACTAATCATTTAGTGAAACAAACAGTGAGAATTAAGAGATGTTCAGACATTTTGGTGTCATTTAATAATGCATTAAATGATGTGTAATGCGATGTAAATGACATCTTGTTTCCCTCCTCAGCAATCGGGCGGACCCTCATCCCTCGTTACTTCAGCACGGTATTTGAGGGTGGTGTGTCAGACCTCTACTACATCCTGAAACACTCCAAAGAGTCCTTCCACAACTCCTGCATCACTGTTGACTGCGATCAATGCACCATGGTCACACAGCACGGCAAGCCCATGTTCACCAAGGTAAAGAAAGAGTGTGTGTGTGAGAGAGAGAGAGAGAGAGAGAGAGAGAGAGATAGAGAGACCATTCAGGCACAACACAGAATGGTTTGAATTGTATGAGCAGATGATGAGTTGCAGATACACTCCATTGCAGTGTCACATTTTCTTGTGCAATTTTACTCATTGTCATAACCTCAGATTGGAAGGAGAAATGATTTATCTGTTTCCTTCAGTTCTTACATTCCCTTTGATAAACCCTGTAAACTGTCTAATAGGACGAACAAACAAACATGGCAGGATTGATAATTTACTACTTTAATCACAGCCATTATTCTGTGTTGAACTGTTGGAGGTTGTTAGGAATCCTTGTGAAATATTTCAGGCAGCTTTGAAAGCTCCTTATGAATCTATTACCCATTACTCACTCTGGGTAATAGATCAAAATTAAAAACGGGAAAAAAAAGGTTGGTGAGATTTTGTTTTCTTCGTTGTCTGAATGCACTAAAACAAGGACACAGAAGTAAGAAGACCAGACATTTTACTGCATTTGAAAGGAGGTCATGGTCATTTGTTAGTTGTCAACTACTGATTAAATTTGTAGCTTGGAATGTTGACATATTTTGTATTTTTATTTGTGTGACGGTTTATGCCTCGGTCAGGCATCTGAAATACAGGATAGAGGTACTTGATGCTTCAACATGTCTTCATCCTGAATTCCTGCTGTCTTAATTAATAATAATAATAATAATAAAATATAATTTTATTGGGGGGGGGGGGCATATAGATATTTTTATAGTATCTCATAATTTGGTTGTAGGTATATTAGGCTGTTGTCACTTTAAGACCTGAAGCAAAGACTCATTATACTGTTACACATGTTTTCTTTCTTAACTGTTTACGTTCACTTAAAAAAACGTGAATACTCTCCAAGCCTGGCATTTTGACATTATTCTGTGTGTGTTTGACTGTTTAGGCTCAATAAGCAGTGAAAAAGAACTCAATTTAGTTTTGTGAGGCGGCTTTATGTCCGTGCACTTCAGGTAGTACAGTGTGTAATCCAGTGTGTAATTGCGCAATCCCACACTGGAATTCAAGTACTGTAACACCAACAATATTCATATGGAGCAAAAGAAATGAGAGAGTGAGTGAGGGGATGCAAGTTTGTGTCTGACTCGCTTGTCAGAGAGATGAGTGAGCAAGAAAGCCCAACTCGTGTTGTGTATCGGTTCTGCGGAAAATATTAGAAGCATTTCAGATACTACAGTGTACTTCGATGTGTATAAAAAAAAGAGATTTTTGACAACACTACACTGCACTTAGTTTACTATTTCAGATGCCTTTTTAAAAGATTACAGTTGTATAAAAATGTGTATATTATATATCAAATTCTACGCACCTAGTGGCTAGTAGGAGTGACTGCCTTACACTGAAATCATGTCAAGCTCTGATTATAGTAATAATAATTATAATAATAAAAAGCCATTGAAATATGAACAAAGGTCACCCTCAATTGTTAAAAAATGGCTTTTAGAGATCTAGTGCACATCATGCATCAGAGGGTTAAACGACTTCACAACAGATTTTGTGTTTACACCTTGCCAATCAAGTTCTTAAATTATTTTCACACACTGATATGCACTAATCCACTCTAATCCATACAAGAGCCCATGTACTTATTACAGACAAACACAGAATAGAGAATAGAGACCCACTGGACTTTGAGGAACTGATTACAAAATCTCAGCTGTACTCTTGTGAGGATTCAGAGAAATAGTCAAAAACATAATAGCAGGTATTTTCTAGTCATCTCTTGTATTTTTAAAGAAGTGGAGAACCAAATCCGCATATATATATATTGATCACAATGAATGAAACATTCACTTTGATAATCTTTATTTATATACACTCTATAATTTAATAAGAAGAGTCAGTGGAAACCAAAGGGTTGGATTACTGACCCACTGCCAAACTGCTCATGCTGGATGACGTTCCCCATGGCATCTCCAGACTCTTTCATGCCTGTCACATGTGTCTAGTGTGAACTTGCTGAGGAATCAACCTACATGGAGCACATTAGAGCTGCAGCTAATGATTTTTTTTTTTGTCTATTAATCTGTTGATTATTTTTCAGATTAGTTGACTAATTTTAGGATTATTTTCCATTAAATCTATTTTTTTTATTATTAGCTGATTACTCCTTTGGCTATCTTTCCAATAAATAAGTACAACTTCTACGGTTTGTATTTTAAACTTTTAATAAATAATTTTCTAAAATAAACTCAAATAAAATGCCATAGTTAAAGTTGCACATACATTCTGCCTAACACCGTGCAAAAAATAGTAAGCAAAGTCCAACCTAAATACTGCCTAATACAGGGCAAAAAAAAAGAAAGTCCTCTCATATCCTTGACAATCATTTTTATAATGCTATCGGTAAGAGCACATGGGGCCTGCAAACAGTGACAATGATTTTATGAAATACATCTACACGGAGCTTTCCCTCTTTCTGAGAAATATAACATGCACTAATAATTCAATAACATATTTTAACCGAATGATGAATGGTGACAATATTAATTGCATTTCTGAAAAGGGTAGTGTATTTTTCATTTTATTATGAAATACATGAACGCAAGAAGCATTTAAAACTTTAAAAAAATTGTAACAAATGATACTTTTCATCATAAAATGTAAGATGTATACACTCTAGCAAAAGTAGGAGTGGATTGCAGTCCTGCTGCTGGGTTGTTGTTGTTGTTCTGCATTCCTGTCCAGCTTTCCTCGTGTAACGCTACTCTGTATCTCCTCCATGCTCTTGAAACTGCCAGGAGACACACCAAAACTTCTTGAGACAGCACATATGGACTGCCTGTGTAACCTGATTGGGTTGCAGCTACTGTCTCATGCAACAGACCGTGACAAAGACCCTAACAAAACACAAAACTAGAGACAAATCATTTAGGAAAAATGAGAAGAAAACAGTTGTCTATGGTCACCACCTTCTTATTGGTGCCTCTCCAGTGCACCTGTTGTCACTTTCATTTGCACTAATGCAGGTGAAATGGGTTTCACAATCACTTATGCTTCCTATCTGGACAGATTGATATCCCTGAAAATTAACTGACTTGTTGTTATGCTGTGTTGATTAAGTGTTCCCTTGATTTTATGTGTGTGTGTGCGTGTACATATATGTATGTATATATGCATATATATATATGTGCGTGTGTGTATGTGTGTGTAAATATATCTATATGTGTGTGTGTGTGTATATATATATGTATACTCTCATCCCTGAGCCAGACAACCAATCTTAAAATGATCATTGTTTAAAAGTATCTACACACAAGTGAAATAAACGTAAGCCATACTAATATTTATTATGTGAAAATGTTATCCTAGTTTCCACAAATTTCACCTATCAACTTTGTTTTACTCATAAAATTTGCTACTAAGTTAGTGTATTTGTAAACCGACTTAAATAAAAATTATTTTAGTTGCAGTCAAGCTTAAAATTGTATTGTGTGTATTTAGGATACATAACTAAATAAAAGAAGACAAAGGAGATTCCTAAATATAATCTCCATCATAAAGTGATGATATGATAAAAATGACATGGTCATGACAGAAAAGAAAGGACAGATGCTTTCATTTTCACTTTGCTTTTTACGCAGCATGTTACAGTGTTGAGAGATGCTGAACAAGGGATGGAAATACAGACAAAAAAGGAGAGATGGAAACTGAGTGAAAGAAGCAAAAACAGAATCAGAGACCAGGAAAAGCACACAGAAGATGAAAGAAGTGGAGAGAGCGAGTGAGAGAATGTGAAAGTGTGGTCATGTGATGGCGCTGTGCTCTCCCGCCAGCCTCTTTTCTTGTTGATCCTCCAGAGACCATCTGTGCTGAGGGCATTGATTAGAGTGGCTCTGGCGGGATTACATCTTTGCTGTTGCCATGCCAACTAATCAGCTGACGCTCCCCCCCCCAATCCTCCTCCCTCCCTCCCTCCCTCCCTCCCTTCCTCCTCCTCATCCTCTGGTTGCCCCAGCAACAGAACATTGGGGCTATGAGTAGCACAGCTCTAAATTCAGCATAATGTTTTTCTCATCCTTATTTTTTTATTTTTAGTAATTGCTAATGGTTTATGACCTCTGCGTGAATTCAGCATTTTGTTGTTTTGTGTTTGTGTAAGCTCGTCTCTAGTATTTCCATTTCGTTGGCCTTTAGTTCAGGTATACAACATAAACACCTTTCATTACAAAATGAAACTCTGTCATCTGGTTTGAAAAGCCAAACTACTCTGACGTAATATTTGAATTAACTGTAATAATCTCACCTGTTTCTGTGATGCATTCTGAAACTCTCAGAGTTTGCATTTTCCTCCAAACTTATTTCACCATGATGAGAGAGACATTTAATACAGAATTCTTTGAAGACATCTTAGATTTCTCAATGTTTGCATTCTCAGGTGTGTACGGAGGGCAGGCTGATTCTGGAGTTCGCTTTCGATGATCTGATGAGGATCAAGACGTGGCACTTCAACATCAGACAGTATCGGGAACTTATCCCACGGAGCATTCTTGCCATGCACGTGAGTTATCATCACTCCAATATCATCACTCCATGTATGCAGTTTATCAACTATTTTACAAGGCTGTTCATTATATTCAATTTAGCATTGCTAATTTTAATAGTTTTTCCCACTTTTCCTCCTCGCTTTTTAAGAATGCCGTGCAGCCATGCACATTTTGCTGTCAATTTACGGTAAAATTTGGCTTCATTATTATTCTTAATGAAAAACACATTAAAACAGTACAATCACAATCATAAAACAGAATAAGCACTGCAGCCTCATTCTTGTGGTGAGCTTGAACGTGTGTATGTACATTAGAAGTGTTACCTCCGGATGCTGCCACCTTCATCAAAATGACCAAATTACCTCATTATTGTTTTTATTGTTGTTATTGTTTGCAGGTTCCCTATTTGCATTACCTTTAAATCCAAAATTTTGCCAAATAGCCACTTTTATATTTAGATTTGAAAGCAAATCTTCCTCCGTCGTCTTGTCAGACAGTCCGCTCACTCTTGTCACATGATAAATGGAATTCGACTCCTGCTGCTGATCTGTGCTGTGACTCTGGCTTGGCTCATGGTTAATTGAGCAGACGCTTTCAGTTTTTAATTGGAGAATCTGTTCTCTAACTGAACTAAATGATTTTTATTAATTTAATCAAAATGGTGGTAGGGGCAGTGTTGTGGTGGGCAAGTGATGTAATCGGTGTGTGGTTGAGCACCGTGTAACACCAGTAACCTGGACTATTGTAGCAAGCCTAGTTAACGCAAATGTTACAATAACATTTAAATGTACGATTTTTTAAAATACTTTGGAAAGGCCCTAAAAATGTGTCTACACAGTACGTCGAAGCAATTTGTACTGTTGTTGGAAGTAGAGCAAGCACATGGAGTATGTCAGAAATTGAATTGCGCATCAGTTCTCATGTTTGGTGTAGACACGTTGTAAAATGGAACTGATAGCATAGAATAATTGCTTTTGTTCTTATTTCACATTAAATAAACTGTTTATAAAAACAATTTCTTAATTTAAGACATCAAAGCTGCCTTGGATGAAAAACATTTTTTTTTTTAAATACAATCAAAAAGTCAGATAAAGGAACTGAAAACCTGGTGTTCACATCATTTTCTCCTTTTAAAACTTAACAATTAATGAGTCATTGTTTTTTTTGCCCAATATATAGAGTTTTAAGTCACTTTTGAGTGTTAACTCATCACTCCCCCTTGTAGATTCAGAAACAGTGTGGTTTTTGAAAGTTTGTTCACCGCAAACTTATGAAATTCACATGCTCTTAAATTGGGCCCTTTGGGGCCCTGAATTCTGGTGGAGAGCGCAAGAGAGTGAATGAGGGAGGAAGGGCTTTGAAAGATTTCTGACAGGGATAGTGCAAAAGTTACTGCAGCATGTTTGATCGACTCATTCTCGTACACAAGGGTAAAGCTGCAAAGAAACTGAGTCAAACTCATCTGATCAAGGCTAATGAGAATATGAGCAAATTGGAGGAACCGTGTTTCAGATGCTCTATACCAGGGGTCCTCAAATAACAGACGCGGTCCTGTTCCAGATCCTGGCATGGTCTCAACCAGACCAAGAGACGTAATGACAACGGTAGCACCATTTACCGTTTCTAAAGTTAAAAGTGAGCAGTGCGTCAAAACAACTTAGCAGTACACACCACAAGTGCTCAGGGTCGTTTATGGTATTGATTTTTATCTAGAGTCAACCGTGTTTCATTCAAGCCCTTTCCGCTCCGTGTGCATTGCTTCTCTCTCCTGCTAAAGCACCACATTACATGATTATTTCAACAGGAGCAGAAACAGAGTGAGCAGAAAAATTGATTAACATACTATAAATCAGTGGTTCTCAAATAGTGGGGCGCGCCCCCCTGGGGGGGCGCGGAGCGATGCCAGGGGGGGGGCGCGTGACCGTGGGGAACATGCTTTTTTTTGTCAGGGAGTAGGTTTTCTTGCACTGAACAAGAGCAGCAGATATGAAGTTCAGATAACAAACCCTTCACCCGTTGATGTGTACGATCACACTGGTGTTCATGTCACGTGATCAATCGTTAAATTCACACGTGTTTTCACGCGCTATCTGGCACTGATCCAAAAAAGACGCGCTCAGAGAACTTGATCATTCTAAAGGTTTTTAAGCGACAAACATTCACTTCCACATATCTGAGAATCTGAATATCAGGTAGTTGATAACAGAGCCAACAAGTTAGTGACTATTTTGAATAAAAAAGAAAAAACTAAATAAATGTGAAACATTATCAAACAGCGTTTTTTGCGACTGCGGTCTGTCACGTGACAAGCATTACGCGTTGCCATGGAAACAATAAAGCGAAAGTCCCAAAATAGGGGGAGGGGGGGCGCGCGAAATGTTTACTTCTTCCTAGGGGGGGCGCGACAGAAAATAATTGAGAAGCATTGCTATAAATGTATATAAAATATATTTTTTATTTGTTTTACTCTGCCGAGAACCAGTATGCAGCAAGTAAAATTATTTTTATTGTACACACATAGATGACTGATAGATTAGTATAGTTTTTTTTAACAAGATGTTTTTTCCCCTATCTACGTTTAGCAGTATTAATGAGCATGTTAATAGCATTTCATAATAAACAATGCTGTAATTGGGAAATTTATTTGTAAAGACAACTAAAACTTTGAAATTACAACTTTGTTTCGCTGTCAGTCAGTCATGATGAATTGCACTGTGAAGTATAAAAGTAAAAATGAAAACATATCGGCAGCTGTATTGCGGAAAGCAGCGTTGTTTTATTGTGATGTGCGAAAGAAACTGTTTCCCAGGATGCCAGACTAAGAGAGAAACTCTCTCAGAGACTTTGTACACGTCCTACTTTGCGGATTTTCACCTATCGCGGGGGTTCCGGTCCACATTAACTGCAATAAACGAGGGATCACTGTATAGCCAGTTCCTCCAGCTGTGGTTCTACAGCCCTTACTTCAATTGTACCCAAGTAATCTTGGACCTCCATGTTTTGAATTGGGCCCTTCACTAGCTCCCGATAAAGATGCTAATGTATAAACGGATATTTGAATGCATCTATCCCCGAGATTGGTTTGTAGCGATTGACCTGAAGGACGCATAACTCCATGTCTCGATTCTCCCTCAACACAAACCATTCTGACGCCTTGTGTTTGAGGGTTGGACATATCAATACAAAGTCCTTCCCTTTTGGCTGTCTCCTCGCGTCTTTACAAAGGTCGCGGAGGTGGCCCTCATTTCAATCAGGGAGCACGGTGTTTGCTTCCTCAGACCACGTTAGTTCATTAGCTAGAGGAGAACTGTGGCTGTCTCCAAGTAGAGAGGTATGCCCACTAGATCGTGGAAGCCATTGTCTGGGCATACCGAGGCCAAGACAAGCAGTGCTCTGCTGCATGTCACCTCACTGGCAGACATCTGTAGAGCTGCAGGCTGGGCGATCCCTGACACATTTGCAAGGTTCTATAACCTTTCTGTAGAGTCTGTGTCCTCTCTTGTATACGCCACCAGTTGCCAGTAGTCTCGAATGCTGTGCCATTGCCCTCTACAGACTGGATGCGTGCACTTATTCCGCACAAGTTCCCCAGCTGGTAAACCCTGCTGAAGTTCCTCCAGTACCAGTGGCAGTCAGTACCCTAAGGTTTCTAGGCTTGGTGCCCCTATGTTGTGATCCCAACAGCGATCTCATATGTGTGTTCCTTTCTCGGCCAGCCTTTGTCTTTCCCTGGCAGAACTCTTCCGTCTCTGCATAGTATTGTCTTCACCCTAACCAGGCTGGACCTACTACAGTGTCCTTCCAAATGTAGCACTGCCCAGATGGCCAGTTCATATGTGCAAATTTCCACCTGACACATCGCTGTGGCTGAGATGTGGCCACCGTAGTGTTCCCCTCTTGAGGTACGCTTTCCCAATGTTATCTAAAATCTCACTGGCTGGATCACAAGGAACAGCATTGAGTGTCTTACCCTGAGTTAGCCCAGTCCCATCCTCTGCCCCAACTGTGCAGGGGGATCAGGGTGCTTTTGCAAGATACTGGAAAGGGGCAACAGTAGTGGCGCTTTGGTAGGGATCCCAATTCGTCAGTTCACGTCTGACATAACGTTGAACTTAACTTTCTGATAGGGAACGTCTAGGTTACTATTGTAACCCCCTGAAGGAGGGAGCGGAGTCGTAATGTCCCCTTCGCAACAATTAGCACCACTGGATGGTTGGGACACACTGTATCGGCTCCTCAGCGGAAAACCTGAATGTGTGATGCTCTTCCATTCATATCCGCTTCACGGGGCGGGGTGTGCGATGCAAATCTTGCACGCCAATGTCTATTGGCTTACTTAGTTTACACTCGAAGGGGATTAGACAATGTAACATCTCCGTTCCCTCCTTCCCTCCTACTACTACAATAGTGACCTAAATGTTTCTGCTCCTAATGAGAGTGTTTTGATTACTATGTACATTGCTTGTTTGTTTTTTAGATACTTATTTTAAGAAAAATATAAAAATCGTCCATATTTCAAGAGGAAAACTAGTAATAGTCTGATAAAACATCTTACCTTTTAATATCCAATTGGGCTCAACTGATGCATTTTTTTCTCAGACACCACTGCTTTGGCTCTGAGGCTCCAATATACTCATCTTTAATTACTAATAAGTAACACTCACACACACAATTATAGTACATGTATACAGTATAAGGATTCGTGTGATATCGAATAAAATGTGGTTTTAATTATAAGTTTTTACAGACAGTAGCGGCAGGTGCGGAGGAGGGAGGAAGGGAGTTGGTACGTAGACACTTGATTCCGTATCGTACATTACACAAACACTTACGTAAACTTAACTTGAACTTAGCTTATGTATTTTTTTTACTTTCCGATTTGATATTATTGTTTTGCTGTTTTCGAATTTTATTCTTTACTTTTCTTCACTTTTCTTACCTTTTTTCGCCTGACTACCCTCACTTTCACTTTCACTTGGCGCAGACCAATTTTAACAAAATACCTATTGAGGGAGATTTGTTTCTGTCTCCCATTCAAAATGTTACGAGAGAAAATCACCCACTCACGTGCGATGCGTACAGAAGTCAGCGAACGCGTGAAGTGAATGTGCGTCGCGTCAGTACGCCTGCTCGTATCTCAAATATTTACTCGTATCTAGAAGCAAAAATCTAATCTTATCTTGGAATACTCGTATGTAGGGACGCTCGTATCTCGAGGTATTACCGTATTATACAAAATTGTTGTCCGGACCTCTGCTGGGAGGAAAATATGGAGACCAGTCCTCTTGGAACTTTATTTGAATATTCCTGCTCTATGCTTTCCTCGTTTACACTGCCCCGACCAGTCAGGTGACAGAAGCTCAATGATTGGCTGATTTCATTGCTATGTCATTAATCTCATGCTGCTTAACACAATTTACCTTGATGAATCTGGTCAATAATTTAGCAGTAAGTACAAAAACAGCATTAGTTTGTAATTCATAGTGAATTGCACCATTTTAAATTTACATGTAGTCAATGAATATTAATTAGCAGCTGCAGCACACTCCTGATTCAATGCCCCAAATCTGAATCAAAAATGTATTCAGTGTAATCACAGTGATTCAGATCAAGTGCATCACTTGAATCTATCCTGCACACAGAAATAGCAGCTTATCTACTGTTACAACCACCATAGACACAGAGAGAGACACATGTCCCCCAACCCTTGACCGTCAGATATTTGAAATTAAGATCTGAATATAATTGTGAATATGTGGTCATATCCATTGTCTTGTAAATAAAGCATGAGAAAAGCCATATGTGTTGCTTTTGGTTAATATCATGCTGTGAAGAGGTTATTAAGTGATAAGGTTCTTTTTTGTCCACCTACAGGCACAAGACCCTCAAGTCCTGGAGCAACTCTCCAAAAACATTACCCGCATGGGATTGACCAACTTCACCCTCAACTACCTCAGGGTAAGCAGAACAAAAATTATTTTGTGCAATCTCCCTTACAATAAAGTATCGTGGTCCATGACGGTATCAGATGATAATATCATGGTATATATGTTTTGGTATCTCAATTGTTCTCAACCAAGGGGCCATCTATACAAAAGCAAGCAAAATTGTAATTATCAAAGAAATACTGAAAATATCTTTACTGAAAAAATTGGAATTATCACAGAAAATACTGAAAATATCAGAAAATTGTGTTTGACAACAGGATTGGATCAAGTAAAACGGGATGAGAGCCACTGCTGTATACCATGTTATATATACAAAAACACATGATATTACTCTGGTAATTAAACATGGTCATTCCTTTTTATTTTTCTAAGCAACTGTTATTTATAGGATGTGTATAGATATTGAAAATTGTAATGTAAATATGTAAATTTGCTCCTTTATATGTGACTAAATGTGTGTGTGTGTGTGTGTGTGTGTGTGTGTGTGTGTGTGTGTGTGTGTGTGTGTGTGTGTGTGTGTGTGTGTGTGTGTGTGTGTGTGTGTGTGTGTGTGTGTGTGTGTGTGTGTGTGTGTGTGTGTGTGTGTGTGTGTGTGTGTGTGTGTGTGTGTGTGTGCGTTAACTGCTCAGAATTTATTAGCCAGCTTCGTGACTGCTTTGTTTATCATTTCAGTGTGAGTGACAGCTCCGTTTTGCAAATGGGTGAACAAGAGAGGGAGAGAAACTGAATTGGATGGATAGAGAGAATTAGCATAACATTAATGAGCGTTCCCGTTTGAGGTGCGGCATTGTGGGTCTCTCTCTGTTCTGAGCTTGAGCACAGCAAAAATACAAACTTGTTTATCGCGAGCTACTGGGAGAAGCGAGGAGGAAAAAAAGGCCTTTCAAGGTTTTCGGAGCAGCCGTTTTTCTCTTTCTCAGTTGTTGTTGCTCGCATTAAATGCACAGTCTCACTTATAAGCGCAGAGTTAAAATGCAGCGGTTCAGCCTAAGCCGAATTGTGAATTAAATTTGGATTATACGCAGCTCTTGTAAAGTCTGTGCGCCCTCAGCTGAATCTGCACCTGTTCTTTTTTTTTGGACAGTATTCTTCACTGCACATAATCGGACATGGAGCATACAGTATATACCATCATGTGTTGTGTAGATATTGTATGTATTTATATCCCATTTAAAAAAAACACACACACACAATCATTCGACTGAAAAAAAAATCATTCATAATTTTTTTTTGACTGACTTAATTGAAGGGTCAACCTCAGGGATTTTAGCAGTGCATTGTAATTCCTGTAAGCAAGATAATTTTTCCTCTCGCTGGGGAAATTTCTCACGATCCTTGCATTGGCTTGCTGTAAAAATACCTCGTAAAAGTGACTCATTAATGACGCTTGAAAACCCTGCATTTGTTTCAGCATGTTTATCAGTAGATCCACACTTAGGATGTTTCCTGTGCTCAGACGCAATAAGACCACTGTCCGGTGAGATGGACAAGGAAGCTTGTAGGTTTCCTCACATTCAGACTAGAAATAGCCCCGTTCTGTGGGCCCGGATCCAGAGATTGTTTCCCTGGACCTGTGGAAGTGAGAGGATACAGCAGCGTTGGGATATGATCCTGTCAGTGGGAAATGATTTGTGTGTGTGTGTATCCGTGTGAATTTAAGGCCACCCGCTGTGTGATTTTAAATGATATTGTTAAATCTTTACAATGGATAAACTGACAGTAATATACAGTTTCATGTGTGTTTCTTCCAGTTGTGTGTCATTCTGGAGCCGATGCAAGAGCTAATGTCTCGACACAAGACCTACAACCTTAGCCCGAGAGACTGTCTAAAGACCTGTCTGTTCCAGAAGTGGCAAAGAATGGTGGCCCCTCCAGGTAACAGCAAATCAATGTCCACTGTATTATGGGACGCTCCTAACGGCAGTACTTTGTGCTCTAATCTGATCTTTATGGATGTGTGTGTTTTAACATCATGGTCTTTGGGGAAATGAGCTCTAATTCAAGTCTACAGTGGGACCTACAGGGAATACAAGTAGGAATTCTGTGGTTTTACACTCTCAGGTGGATCTCTCCATGATTATTGAAAGTATGTAATACTAAAACGGATGCAACTTTAAAATATATGTGGACACTTAGGCCAAACTTAGAAATGTATGAATGTGATTGCATTTAAAAAACATGTTTTTTGCATTGGTTGATTGCATCTGTTTTGGTGTATTTAAAGTGCTTTACTAATATATTTAAAGTGCAATTCATTTATTAAGCAGAGAAAATGTATGAATTAAAATAAATGTATGAATTAATAATTATTTTGTATTAATTATATTGATTTTATGTTTCTCAGAATTTATTGTACAATACCAGAAAAAATAAATATTCTTTATTATGATGTTAATCACAATTTTGTACTCCATTAAGAGATAGAATACATCAAAAAAATCAATTTCAACTTAATAGAAAGAATCTTTTCCAGATAACATTTTGCCGGTTCATTAAATTTGGATCTTTCATATTTCAGTGTAAATGGGTCTTTATACATGTAATTATATAATTGCATTTTATATTTTAGGCAGTGCATCCCTTGTCATATGCAGGAGTCCTTGGCATCAAAAAGTAAAAATGTATATATTTATGTATGGCAAATAGTCCCTGTAGTTATATTGTTCCTATGGAAACAGGGTGGCCACAAGTGTGTGACATTTTATAATATTTATTCTCCTCTTCATATATCCTTTCTAAAAACTCTTAAATACACCGCGCTTGGCA